>CAUYTI010091464.1:0-54336 GCA_963575145.1 Galago senegalensis | reverse complement strand
GTGATACTGCAGTGTTCTGGAGAGGCGAGGCAGGCGGGCACAGTAGCCTCACTGAGGACAAAGGCTGGACGTAACTCTGCAGCACCACACTTACAGGTTTCGTCCTCCCGTCGCACTCGCTCCACTGAAGTCCTTCCACCTGTGATTCAGAGTAGGCTCCCTCCTTCCAGCTGATCCTATTAATCATCTGCACCCAGCTGAGACGTGGAGAGAGCAGGAGAAAGCGCGCCTGCTCGGACTGCATCTGTCACCTCCCACGCTGCTCTGGGACTGGTGAGTTCCGTGCCCCACCCAAACAGAAGGACCCAGAGCACAAACTAGCAACGTGCTCTCCCTTAACACAAAGTTGCCACATACAAAAAAGGTGTAAGAGACTGGGGGTGGGGTTCAGCCTATAACCACAGCCCTCTGGGGGGCTGAGGCAGTGCATCACCTGAGGTCACAAGTTCCAGACCAGCCTGAGCCAGAGCGATACCTGGTATAAAAATAGCCGGGCATTGTGCTGGGCACCTGTCCCAGCTAATCCGAAAGCTGAGGCAAGAGAATAGCTTGTGCCCAAGAGTTTGAGGTTGCTGTGATGCCAAGGCACTCTACTGAGGATGACAAAGTGAAACTGTCCCCCAAAAAGAAATATTGAAAGGTAAAAAGACCTTCAGAAAAAAATGACCAGTATAAGGGACATTCAGAGTATAGGGACAGAGCTTGCAAACCTGAACTTGCCTGGGGTAGTCTGCGTTAACAAGGTGACAAGCATGAAAAGCCTTGAAGGGCAGCATAGGAGAGCCATGGACAACTCCGGGAGGAA
Source organism: Galago senegalensis (assembly GCA_963575145.1). Classification (NCBI taxonomy): domain Eukaryota; kingdom Metazoa; phylum Chordata; class Mammalia; order Primates; family Galagidae; genus Galago; species Galago senegalensis. The sequence continues at coordinate 53,531 of CAUYTI010091464.1, read as the reverse complement.
GAGCAGCCAGCCAGCTCACAGGCCCCATGGTGTAGTGCCCGGCAGGTTCAGGGACAGACCAGGGGGTCAGCATGGTCATCAGAGTACTGCAGGGGACAGGTGAGAAGTGAAAGGGCCCAGCAGACTTGTGGAAGCCCTCCTAAAGAATGCTAGTGGACTCTGTGAAGAATGGAGGCCCTTTTAAGTTAAAAGTGACCCAAACTGGGTTACATTTCATAGGTCATTATCTATGAAATGTCCAATGTCGAATCAAAAGTTTAGTTTATTATATATCAAATCAAACAAGAAACAGTACAAATAAATAATCAAAGTCTGCACCTAAACCATCGACACAGTTTTGCCAGCTTCACGGTGGTTTGTGTATGCGAGCAGTGAAGAAGCCTGCAGAGCAAGTGGCGATGGAGTCAGGAAAGGTCTTTTCCACAGTTGAGAATTGAATGTTTACCTGGCAAGAAGCAGTCCAAAGCCTGGAAAAAGTGATTGCAGCTGGTGCAAGGTCTGGTGAGTACAGTGGGTGACTGAGTTTCCAAATCCATCTTCTGTAGTTTGAGCAACATTGTTTGTGCGACGCGTGGTCCAGTGTTGTCTTGCCATAGGGTTGGCCTGTTTCTGTTGACCAGTTTTGCCCATATCCTCGTCTCTTTGTCCAGCTGGCTGCAGTAGACATCCACCATAATCGACTGACCAGGTTTCATGAAGCCGTGGTGGATAATACAAGCACTGGGCCACTGAACAGACACCATTAGTTTTTCTGATGAATATTGGGGTTTGAACTGTTTTGGCACTTTCTCCTTATCCAGCCACCATGCTGAAAACTTGCAGTTGTTATTTTTCGTGACATGGATGGAACAGTAGAGTGTAGAAACGGCTCACCTTTTTGTCTTGACGGCAAAGAAAGGCGAGCTTCAAGACAATTTCTCTTCCAATGCTCAGAACCCATCTATCTAGCATCTTTCCCTGCCAATGTGTCTCAAATGGTCTGATATTTTTGGACTTGTGATATCAAACCTTACTGCCCACTCAGGTGAAGGTTAAGACGGATCCTCTTCCTCTACATACAGCTTTAAGCTCATTTTTTTTGTTCTCTACCTTGGTCTCAGGTAACCCACATGGCTCATTTTCAAGATTAAAATTGCCAGAATGGAACTTCTCAAACCATCAACATCTGGGTGCTCATCAGCCACGTCCTCCCAAACACTTTGCTGATATTTCCAGCTGTCTGCACCACATTGCTTCCACGACAGAACTCACTTTCAAATAGTATGACTTTTTTCCACAAAAATGGTTATAAAAAGTTTTTGAATGATCATCCATGCCAAAACATGTGATTAAAAGAAGGAGGTTGTACTTTCACAATAAGAATAAAATATAAATTCTGAGTGAAATGTCAGAGACACCACCAGTCAAACTTAGTACCTAAGTCAATCAGACATTTCAGACTTAATGACCGAAATAACAGGATGGCTCGGACTGTTTACTGAGAATACCCTGGGAAGGGCAGGGTGAGATCTCACAGTTCACTAACATGTGATACCAGTTAGGAAACTATTATAGCAATCCCATTGACACACAGTGGTAGGTTGGACCCAGGTGGTAGCAGAGAAGTGGCAAAATTCTGGGCATTTTTTGAAGGTGGGATCAAGGGCATATTCTGACAGATTGAAGATAAACTATGAGAGAATAAAAGATGACCTCAAGATTTTTGGTCTGAGCAATTAGAAAGTTTGAGCTGCCCTTAACTGATATGGGAAATATTGTAAGTGAAGTAATCTGTGGGAGGACAAGTATAGGAATCCACTTTGGGGCAAATTAATTTTGAAATATCTATTCAGTTTTTCAGATAGTCAGCTTGATATATATGATCCTGGAATCATGGGAGACATCTGAACCAAAGTGGGTAAAATCTAAGCCCTGAGCAAATGAGATCAGCAGGGTAGTGGAGGTAAAGAGTGAAGAGGTGAAGGTCCGAGGCCCAGGCCAGAGCAACATTAAGAGGGGAGGATGAATAAGAGAAATAAAAAAACAGGACACACAGAGAAGAGACAGAATAATGCAGAAAGAAACCCAGGAAAGCGCGGTACCCTGGGAGCTAAGTGGAGAAAGAGTTCTCAGGAAATAGAAATTATTGATTGTGTGAAATGGTGCTAATAGGTTAAGTAAGAGGAGGACTGAGAATTGGATTCAGCACCTGAGGGTCTTTGTTGACCTTGATGAGAGCAATTTTGGAGGGATGTGGAGTGGCAAAAGCCTGAGAAGGATGAATGTAAGAGAGAAACGGAGAGAGGCATGAGAGATGGGAGTGCGGAGTGCTTGGAGGACTTTCGCTGTGAAGAGAAACCAGGCTGGAGTGGAAGCTTTGTTCAGAGGTTTTTCTTAAGGTGAGTTAATACCAGGTGGTTTCCAGTATATATATTAGCAGCAAGCCACTCGAGACTCAAATGTAATCACGGACTGGCTTTAATTTACACATTTCTTTAGATGCTAGTGATAGTGACATAATTTTCAAGTTCTATTCTTGGTCAAAAATATAATTTTTTTGGTTTCTCTTCAATGATTAACATAGAAAAATGCTTATTCAACCCTGCCAAAAATGTATAACTTTTAAAACATATTCTATCAACTAGCGTCTTCCCCCAGCTCACCTTAAAGTTAGCACAATGCTCATCTTGGGAAAAGGTGAAACGTGTCACCTTGCCGACAAAATCTGACACACACTAGTGCTTTGCCCCTTTTAATTTGAATCATCAAATTGGTTCTTTGCTCCAGTTCCTTCACTTCTGAAAAGCTGTTATACTGTTTGCTCCAGTTCCTTCACTTCTGAAAAGTAAAAGAAATGCACATCTTGAGAAGATGAGTGTGTGTGCCTGAAAGCTCAGTTCACCCCATAGTCAGGACATCTCTGTCAGCATCATCTCTGCAGTTGCTTTGTAGAAACAACATGCCCTCAGAGTCAGCCTGCATAGTCCCCGGTCTTCCACCCATACGAAGAGACCACGTCCCGACTACAATAAACTGTTTATCAGTCTCCAGTTATCAGAACAGGGCCGAAGCTTTTAGGAATTGATATCGGTAGGTCTGGGAGAAAAAGCCAGAGGTCAATTAATACTCACTCGTTTTTCCAAAGTTAACACACGGTTTAAATTTCTGAGCTATGTGTTGGTTCTACTAAAGCAAACAAAACAATTAGATATTAAAATATATAATGCAAGTTTTTAAATATACCTTTAAATTAACATAAATTAGCTGTTTTGGTAAGGAATGGCATGCAAGTGTTAATAGCTAACAGTTTCACTTATTTAAACGCATCATTACTGAATAAAATTACTGAAATGGAATAGGAAGTAATTCAGTGTCTTTAAATGAACACATTTTTATCAGAGCCTGTACCGTGACAGACTGTGCCCTAGGGATATAGGTGTGAAAAAAGGCATTTTCCTTCCCTTGGAAGAGCCCACATTCTAACAGGAAAGACAGACATTTAAACAATAAAGACATCATGTAGCAAGTGCAGTAATAAAACATTAGCAGTGGGTACAAAAAGACACCGAAGCCTAGAGTCATTAATTCCACTGGTGACAGTGCAGAAAACTAGAAAGGGAGTTAATCGTTGAAAAATAAAAAATCCTTGTAGAGGTGGGAGAGGGTCAGAGGAGGTCAGAGAGGACGTCCAAGCAATTGGAGATAGAGGCAGAGTAAGAACAAAGGCGGGTGAAGATGGGCGGTGTCACCAAGACACAAAGCTGAGGTCGCCAGGAGGCTGCTTCTCAGAAATGATAAAACAGGGCAGCCAGAAAAAGACGGGCTTCACTTCCCAGAGGGTGCCTCCAAAGAGAGCATCTGAAAAGGGGTTCCTTCCTGCCATCTCCTGGGCAGACACAGAGGAAGCACCAGAAGGACCCAAGCTGACGTGAAGATGGCTTGCACAAGCAGACCAAGGGAACATGGCCATCCTCAGTCCAGCCCTCCTCCCCACCACCACCTGGCCCTCGTCAGTCCAGTCCTCCTCCCCACTATCACCTTCCCTACCATTCTCTTATTCATTAGCCAGTCTTATTGTCTGACCAAAATACATCTTAATGCTACCAACTACCACCAGCTTCTCTGATTCCTCACAAATCTAAGCCATTATCGTCCCTCGCCTGGATTCCTCAATAGCTGACCTGTCTCCCCACCATTTCTATTGCTCCCTGACACCTATGTCCCCCACATCCAGAGTGGCCATTAAAAATCAGAAATTTGATTACATGGTTCCCTTATGTTAATGTCCATTGATGTTCAGAGTAAGAATCGAAACATCGTGTTTTTGTTTAAAGGACCATATATGATATGGCTGCCACCTACCCTGCACACTCAGCCCCTATTCATTTCCTTTGCCTAGAATTGTCCTCCAATGACCCTTACATAGCCACTGTCTCACTGTACAGTTTTTGGCTCAAGGTCACCCATTGAGGCATTTTCTAATCACAGTATCTGAAGTGGCTCCCCTGTCCCACTCTCTGTCCACCTGTTAGATTTTCTACATAGCACTCGTCACATTTGACAGGATCTGTTTGCTTAGTTGCTGTCTCTTCTCTCCACTATTCTAAGAAACTCCAAAAGCTCAAGGAATATTCCATGCTGTTTTCTTTTTCCCCAGGACCTAGAAGAGTGTCTACACCTGAATAATAACTCAGTAAATAGCAGGTGTGTGAGAAAATTTAGGTAGCATGAGAAATACACCCAGAGGATTTGTTTGCTCTGATACATTGCATGAGATTTTTGTGTATCTTCTTCAGAAACCTATTCTAAACACCTATATTCATCTTCAAAACATTCAGAGACAGATGAAAGTGCCTCAGTATCTGCTACCATGAAGTCTTGGGCTTTGAAGCTGAAAACAGGCCCCAGTTTATATAAGATAAAAATGTAAGTCCTATTTGAAGACTCCCGGTCTACAAACAGTCCAGTTCCTATACAGTGAAAACAACTCATGTGCCCCTCTGGCTTTAAGGAAGTTTAGTTATAATAGACAAAGACAAGAAGAAGATGCATAGAACCCAGAGTTGGTGGATGTTCTGATGGGAACTTTCCAGAAGAAATAGAAAAAAATATTTTTAATTAAATTTTATTGTAAAAAAGTTATGATGGGCTCAGCACCTGTGGCTCAAGCAGCTAAGGCACCAGCCACATACACCTGACCTGGCAGGTTCGGATCCAGCCCGGGCCACCAGAAACAATGACGAGTGCAACCCAAAATAACTGAGTGTTGTGGCAGGCACCTGTAGTCCCAGCTACTTAGGAGGCAGAGGCAGGAGAATCACTTGAGCCCAGGAGTTGGAGGTTGCTGTGAGGCATGATGTGACAGCTCATGTGAGCCAGGGTGACAGCTTAAGGCTCTGTCTCAAAAAAAAAAAAAAGTTACGGTGAATAACAGAACTGGAAATAAGAACTTCCAAGGTAGAACTGGCAGTGTGATTCTACGGAACACATTCCATGGAGTAGACTCCACATATAGGAGATGTGAACAGTCACTGTGGAGGACCCCTCAGGCTCTGCCAGGAGCTAAGAACGTCCCCACTTCCCTGTTCTCGTTTCATGTTTCTTATACAACCCTCTGACTGTAATTTTGTTTCTTTGTCCCCCAATACTAGGAAAAGAATTGAGCTAGATGAAGGCCAATGTGTTTCAGTCACCAGAAAGGGTGGGATTGTGTGAGGGCTTTGTTGAGGCTACACCCTCTCTGCCCAGCCCAACTTCCCTCACTTCCCTTCTCCAGGTCTTGGCCCCAAGAGCATCCTCCAGCAGATGCCCACCCTCCAGTGGATGCCCACTCTCCAGCAGATTCCCACTCTCCAGCAGATGCCCACACTCCAGCGAATTCCCACTCTCCAGCAGATTCCCATGCTCCAGCAGATTCCTATGTGTGGCCAAGTCTCCAACTCACAGTCTGTATCCCTGGAAACCCAGGCCGCAGCCACCATCATTACACACAGAAGGGTCCAGGTGTTCAAATGTTGTCAGAAACCTGTCTCTACCTCTTAGCTCTGCATAAATTTCATTCTGAGCATTCTTAGCAGTAAATTTCTACTTTCTCAATAGGATTTTAGGTCACTTTACCAAAATTCCTTTTTTGCAAAATCAATTCTATGAAACTCAAATTGTCTAATGCCAATTTTTTTTTCAAAGATGTTGGTAAACAATTGCTAGTAATAAAGTAGGCTGATATGTCACTTAAGGAATTGGTAAAATAAAACCAAAACTACCTAAAAGTAAATACATTATAACACTAAAAAAATCATCCAAAAGAAATAAAAATGTATTCTGGTTTCCAACAATGAATAAATAAGGATATCAACTTAGAACTAATTCACTACAAAATGTGTTTTAAAAAGGTGAAATTATTCAAAGTAGTAATTGGAAAATCATGATGGCCCAAAACAATTACTATTATTACCATAATGTCCTATATGAGGCTGAATAATTAAGTTCACAAACTCATTCTAGAAAATGTGCTACCTCAATGCTGAGTATCACCGTGGTCACCTTCAAAGGACTCTCTTTGGGAAGCTGTGCGTTGATACCAGTGCCTGGTCCACCCATCAGTGCAACTTCAGAACTCTTTCTGGAGTGCTCATCAGAGCTATCACTGTATGAGGTCTGACAATTAAGCTAGCAAATCTGCCTCTGTCGGCTTACAGTGGTGTCAGTGTACAAACAACTCCGTGAGGTTTTAGAGCCTTGGTATACCGGGTCTCACAGCTGTGTTCATGTTGACATGTGGTGGCGTCTTGAGGAACAGTATTCATTACTGTTGTTGTGTGTTTTGGTGTGTCATAGGACAATAACTGTAATGGTCATTGCAGCTCCAAATTTGCTCTGATGGGTGGACCAGCTGCTGATGTGAGTGCAGAGTTTCCAAGGGTTGTATTTCAGAGGTGAATCCAGTGACATTTGGCAATGAGATAAGTGGCACTTTTAATAGGATGAGTTTGCAAACTTAACTGCCAGAATTTGTAGGATTACTATGTCAAACTTGACACATGTGAAACAAAAACCCAAGAATTTGAAGGATCAAAAGATAAATTGGCTAAAACCCTAAACAATGATCAGCTATGTCTAAAGTGTAAAATTAACCACAAAGCAGAAGAAAAGGTCTCACCAAATATTACATTTGCTGCCACACAGAAAATGGGCAAAGAGAGGTTAACACTACTCAAGTACTGATGATACTACAAAGATAGTGAAAGATTTAAAGTGTACAGAAATTGAAAAAAGTTCACATGCAGTGCTAGTGGTTACCGTTGATAAAATATTTATTCTCAGGGCGGTGCCTGTGGCTCAAAAGCGTAGGGCACTAGCCCCATATAATGGAGGTGGTGGGTTCAAACCCAGCCCCGGCCAAAAACTGCAAAAAAATAAAAAAATTTATTCTCTAAGTATAAATATATCATTAAAGAAAAATAAATCATGCTAAGATTCTTAGATTTTACCACCTAGAAGATTCTTGAAAATGTTTATATGAATAAAAATAAAAACTAGGAATCTTCAAAAACTTTTAAAAGCATTCTACCAAGTACAAATTGTGGCAATCTTGATAAATTGTCCAAAGAATTAAGATTTTAGAAAATTGGTAGAATTGTCATACAGTGTATTTTATTTGGAAAATTTAATTTCAGAAAATTAGTTGTTAGAGAATTGATTTTCAGTGAGTTGTCCTTCCTCCAGCAAGATGGTCACAGTCATACTTTACTGAGCAGATGAACTCCAGCTGAAATGCACACTGCCTTGCCAAGCGCTCCCAAAGAAATCCTGCCACTCATGGTGGTCAGGGTGACGTGGATCATGAGCTCATCTCTGCACCAATGACGGGAATGTAACCTCGTCCTTGTGAGCCCCTCTGGACCATGAATCACATGCACTGCAAGTGTGAGGGGGAGTATTCCCCAAAGGGAAAGCTGTCTCTATGAGCAGAAAAGAGGAACGGCAGACGTCTGCTGCATCTTTCATTCTGACACTCGGAATAAACTTTTGTCTCATTTAACGGCATTTCTTTGGTAATGGAACCAAATTTTATCATGAGCTTCAAAAGAGGAAATCTTATCATACTCATATCTTTTCGAGACATTTGAACTCAAAGGGCAAAAGAAATTTTTTTTTTCAAATTAACATTAGTTTGTTTTTCAAACCATACTGTAAAGAATCAAACTAGAGAAAATTATCTTTTGTCTCTATTTTAGAAAAAGGTTAGCCTCTCTGCTTTCTTGCTTGCATTGCAACATTCAAATCGCTGACCCTGTACTTCTGATTGACAAGCGGAAGGATGTTCCCAACTTGATGTAGACACAGTTTCAGGTTAGTTACTACGGATATCCATGGAAAATAGACTCTCTCTAGTCTGCAGAATCTGTGCTTCATTGTAGTTACTGTATTTTGCCGTGTATCATGTGCATTATTTTGTCCAAATTTTTGAGGGGAAAATAAGAATGCATATTACATGTTGGTAGTGCTAATTCCATACCTACATAAGTGTTTTTAGTTCTTTTACGTATGTGTATGTGTTAATAGTGTAAAAATCAAATGCTAATATTCCTTCACAATATTAAAAAACAAGTACCTAAATATAAATAAATATTTGAATAAAAAATTAGAACAAAAGGTTTTTTCTTGAAATTTAGGCCAAAAATGTGGGTGCACATTACACATGGCATGCATTATACACCACAAAATACAGTATTTTAAATTTTAATTCATGAACTATAATGACTTTTTACCATGTCTAACATCTAAACCAATTAACTCCACCCTGGATAATTGAGAGTTGGGCTGTTTGTAATAACGTAGACTTACAAGAGCCTAAACAGAACCTTGAGGTGACACTTGAAATGTTCAGACATTCTTTCTTCTGACTCATTTAGTTGTGAAGCAAGGACTGTTCCAGGCACTAAGAACAGAGCAGACACCATCATCCGGCCCTCATGGACTCATAGTTAGTGAAGAAAGAGACAGCAAACCAGCGGATACAGATAGCAAGCACTGGGAAGTACCAGGAAGAAAGGTCCAGAAGAGGAAAGGGGAGAGAGGGAGAGTGGGCTGGCTGCTTAAGACGGACTGGTCAGAGTCTGCGGGAACTCAGTGAATAATACACTTTGTTTCAAATGAGGAAAAAGTGGTAAAAAGACAAATAGAAAAACACATACCATCTGTATTATTGAAAAGGCTAATTCAGAAAAATGTGTCTGTCTGATACCTGTAGGCAAGTGGACTTCCTAATATTAAAGTCCAAAATTAAATAGAACTCCCCCCACCCAGTTATTCCCAACACTGGAAAACTGCAAACCCAGGGTCTGAAACTCTCACAGCACCAGGCAGGGACCTACACTTCCCACAGGCAGCTGGACCCAGGGAGGAGGAGAGAGCTGCTTCCAATCTCCCCTTCCAAGCTCCTGAGTGAATAGAGTCACAGCTCCTCAGCTAGGGGACAGTGAATGAGACAAGACAGTGTGTCACTGAAGTCCATTCACATGAAGGAGACAAGAGGAGCAAACTAAGAGGGATTCCTGCCAACTCATGTTTCTCCCCAGCCATTCTGTTGCCCAGGTGCCTGCGTGAAGCAGGTAGGCAGAGAGTCGGTCGGTTTGACCAGAGATGCAGCCAGACAAGTATGACCCTGAGGCAGGAGGGGAGGAGGAGGGCGGGAGGTGCTGAGGTTGCCTACAGGGGAGTATCTGTAGTGAAGGACCATAGATTATAAATTGCATAAAGGGAAAATGAGTCCATTAAAACAATAACAGACAATGAGTAAGCGGCACCAGAAATGGATTAGATCCAAATGTAATCAAATAATTGTTGAGACAGGAAATCTGTAAGTGACCTAGAAATATGAGCTAGCTCATCTGGCAGAGAAAATAATGGCCTAGCTTTAGAGATATCCATGTTCTAATCCCCAAAACCTGAATATGTTACTTTACACGGCAAAAGGGACTTTGCGGATATAATTAAATCAAGGATCTTGGAAGGGAGATATTTTCCTAGATTATCTGGACAAGCCAAATATCATTCCAAGGACCCTTGTAAGAGAAGGAGGTGGAAATCAGAGAAAGGCAACACGAGGGTCAAATTCGGGAGAGAGTGAAGGTGTGATGTCGCTGGCTGCAGAGAAGGAAGTGATCACAGCCAAGAGAAGGAGCTGACTCCAGAAGCTGCAAGAGGAGAGAGGCTTGTCCTCCCTGAGCCTCTGAAAGGAGGGCAGCTCTGCTCACACCTCGGTGAGAGCTCGAGAGCCCATTCTGGAGGTCTTACCCCCAGAACCACACCATAAAAAATGGTATTGTCTAACCCAGGAGGCTCATACACGGCAATAGGAAAGAAGTTACTAGTCGGTTCAAGAGATCAACCTGTGCAGTCCATGTTTTGAAGACTGTGCGAGTGGGGATACTGCAATCTCTGGAGTATGACATGGGCTAAAGAGAGGTCAGGAAAAGTGGGGTCCAGGAGCTTAGCATGCTCTGCGTGGTCACCCCCAGGGGTATTGAAATCTCCAGGAAGGAAGACAGTGATCCGAGACGCACAGATGCCGAGGAAATGAGGGTAATGTTGGCAGACTCCGGAGCAGGGACGGAGAACTTGAGAGCATCTTGTCTTTAGAGGACAGGAGATGTGGGGGTGTGAGAGCAGCAGTGACGCAGAAGGACACATAAAACAGCCCAGTGGGGAGAACCAGAAGGCAATCGCTGTCCTCAGGGATGGTCAGGCTTCAGTGACAGAAAAGGGATGATGGAAGGAAACTGAAGGTATAAACCAGCTTGGCTTTGATGATAAACACTAAAAGCACCGCAGGACTCTGGAATATGAGGCGAACATGAATGATGTGGCCACGTAAGGGGATATTTGAGGCTCATGAGCTGAGATTCCCGGACTTCTGAAGGGGACTTAGATAAACGAGGGTGTAAAGCATAACGAATTTGTCCTGACACTTTTTCTTAAATTTTTTATTAAATCCTAACTGTGTACATTGATGAATTTTATGGGGTACAGTGTGCTGATTTGATATACAAAGTGGAACGCTTACAAAACACAGCTGTCTTCCTAAGCCATGTGGTGGGGCCCCAAATCTGAGAGCCGAATTCTTCTGGTATTTTTCTTTATTAAGTCAAATATGTATAGATCATGAATACACTCATGCGTATGTGGGGTACAATGTGCTGATTTTTTTATACAATTTAACGTGGTTACATTAAACCAATCAACATAACTTTCACCTCATTTACTTGATTATTGTGCCAAAACATCTATGTTCTATACTTCACAGATTTGTACCCTTGTCATGTGTTCCATAGGTGTGATCCTGCCTTTTACCCTCCTTCTGTCAAACCTCCTCCCTCCCCTTCCCTTTCACTCCACTTCTATCCATCATCCTGGGCTATAGTTGTGCTCTATTTTTTCCAAGAAAGTGTGAGTAATATGAGTAGTTTTCAAAGGACTGAGTATATTGGATACTTTTTCCTCCATTCTTTAGATACTTTACTCAGGAGAATATGTTCCAGGTCCCACCATGTAAACATAAAAGAGGTGAAGGCTCCATCTTTTTTAAGGCTGCATAGTACTCCATGGTATACATATATGACAATTTATTAATCCATTCACAGATCATGTTCTTAATGAGAACTATATAGAGATGTCAGAGTTCCACAAGATATTTATACATTAAATTCAACCTTTAAACAATTTTTCAGATTGTCATACATGTAAAAGATTATTAATTTTCAATGTTGATAAACATTGCCAAATTATGCTCTTACAGACTTATCATGGAAGTATAAATTAGTGTAGCCTCTTCACAGAATAAAATTAAAATTTGTAAAATTACTTACCAAATTTTTAATAAGTAAAGAATATATCTTTATCCAGCAATGCTATTTTTAGTGATCTTAGTCATTATTCTCAGTTGTACAATATGTAACAGAACTTTGAAGAGTTTTCTGGGCTTCAGTTTGTGGGCTTGAAAAAAAATACCAGTTCGTACCTCACTATATGCCCATCTTTATAAATGAATATACTTTATAAATAAAAAGATGTATTCCATCTTTTAACGTTAACAGATATTATAGTTCAACAGTAGCTATGAATATCAAAATGAACACTGCTAACAAAAATAGTGATTTAAGCCAAGCATGGTGTCTCACATCTGTAATCCTAGCACTTTGGAGGCTAACTTGGGTGGATTGCTTGAACTCAGGAGTTGGAGACCAGCCGGAGCAAGAGAGAGACCTTGTCCCTACTAAAAGTAAGTAAACTAGTCAGTCATTATGGTGGGCACCTTCAGTAATCTCAGCTATTTGGGGGACTAAGCAACTAAACTAGTCAGTCATTATGGTGAGCACCTTCAGTAGTCCCAGCTGCTTGGGGGACTGACGCAAATGTACCATTGTGGTAGGGGTGTTGTTAATGAGGGAGGCTATGGATGTGTGGAGATAGGGAGTATATCAGAATCTCTGGACCTTCTAGTTAATATTATTGTCAATCTGAAACTTGTTGCTTTAAAAAATAAAGTCAATTAAAGAAATAGTATGTACTAATTTGTGACTGCTTAGCTTATAAGACTCATTACTTATCATTTTATTAAAAGCAACGCCAAACCTCCTTATGCTGGCCTTAAAGACTGTATTTAATCTGTTCTTCAACTCACCTCTCCAATCCCACATCAATTTACTGCACACCCTCCTCCACACTGGTTCCTTACTTATCATAAGAATGTCATTAGTCTCTACATTTGCTCTTCCCACTGCATGAAGTACTATTAATCCTCTCCTGGATAGTGCCTGATAGCCACCTGCATAACCTTCTCAGCATTGACTGGTCATATTCCATGATGGCCTGACTGGACTACTCTACTTACAACTGCAAGCTGTTCATATTCAAAGACTCCAAGGGAAGAGTGTACCTGGCACCTGCTAGGAATAGCAAGGAAGTGACTGGGCTGTTGAAGAAAGAATAACAATGTTTAACTATTGCTAATTCTTGATCATAGAAATTTGGATGTATATTTGTTGTGTCTTTATGTTTTGTTGTGTTTTTTTAAAATTTCCATTGTTATAATCTAATACCATCATAATTGGAAAAACAGAGTTACCATAAAGAAATAAAAGCTAAATTGATAACAGAAAGAGGTGACCCCAGAAAGTCAATGAGTTGAATATATGCATGAACCATATGCATGTATGGACATATATACATCTATACAAATGGTTGCTGTGCTTCTAATGGTGAAATGTCATTAATCCATCACATAAAATAAGTGCCCCTTTGTGCATCTGGGACTATTTCTTGATCCTTGTGCTACATTTAATCTGTAAGCCTACGTAGTCCTACTTAAATAATCTGGGCTAAAAGAACTGAGTAGGTCACATCCATACTCAATGCAACATTGACACATTCCTGGTCATCAAAAAATGTGTTTGAGTTTGAAATACTTGTCTTCCATTAATTTATATTTCATTATAGTTCATTATAGTTCTGTAGTTTCTAAAGCAATTATCTCTTAATATGTTGATTGAATGTACAATTCAAGAAATGGCTATCTGAATGAGTGAAAGTCTTTATTAAAGATGCAATAATATCTAGTCATTTTCTTGAAATATAAACTATTAAAACCAAAATGTCTATGAGATTTCCATGAATGTTAAAAATATAATCTCTAATAACCCAGTTTACAGTTAGATCTCTTTATAAAATAACATTTGATATAGTAGAATAGGAGTATTTGGACACAATATCATTGAATGATTAGACATTTAACTAAGCAATTTAATACAAATTCTTCTTTATAATTAAAGCCAATATTAGCTGTTATCATTATTATGTAAAAAGTCATCACCGTACCACACAAGGATTTTTATTTTATATGATTTTGATCTATTGACATCAGGTGCAGGATAAAAAGTGATTCCAGAAGCATTAGGTCTTTGCCATAGTTTATAAATATGTCTACCACCATTATGAAGAGATAACATAAAAAATACCCAGTTTATTCCCAAATGAAATGCAGTGATTATTGTGCAATATGTGGGAAAAGACAAATGTTATTTGAAAAAAACTCAATTTGATTAAAAAATAAGACACCAAACAATGAATGAAAGATTGATGCTGATCACCTCAGAAATGAGTTTATGAAGACATATTTTTACATGTACAGCAGAACTCAATAGACTTCCCATACATATGAAAGAAATCCATTACTCACCCTACTGTTTAGGCCATTCAAAAAAAATTCTTCTTCAAATTCAAAACATAAATAAAAAAAACATAAATGAGTACATTAAATATGACCTTTGCATTTTATATTGACAAGAGAAAAATGTAAGAAAGAAAGGGAAACTGAATTTTCTCTATTGGTTGACTAGAGGTAAAACACTACTACTGATTTTCTTTTAATGTCTTCATTGAAGTCTTCGTACAGGTTAATTCCCCCAGTATAAAATGTGAACTAGAATGGGAACTCTTCCCTCTGTGTGACACTGCCTCTCCATAGTTCAAATGATACTTGAAATTTGTTCCTGAAAATATTCCAATGCACTATTTCTTTTTCAAATGTAATCAGAAGGTAAGTTTCTTTAAAAAAAATAAATATTAAAAATAAGTGCCATTAGGAAAAAAAAAAAACTTTTATTCAGTTTCTGTATTTGGTCATAGAATGGCACTTAATATCTTTTTATATTAAGATAACTAACTTAAGATATTCACAAAGCTGTGCTAAACTTAGATCATGCTCCATGTGAGGATTGTGCTCAAAGTTGGGCAGTATTCTTAATCTTTTCTCTTGACTATAAATCCCTCAGCATACTTAACACAGAAACTCACACATAGAATTTAAATTTTCTTTAATATGTTATTTGCTATAGAACATATTTTGTCCTCTCAAAATTCAAGTGTGAAACCTCTCAGCCCCAATATTATGGCATTTAAAATGGGTACCTTGTGAGATAATTAGATTTAAATGAGTTCATGAGGTTGGGGCCCTCATGATGCTACTAGTGTCTTTATAGGTAAAGTAAAAGACACCAGAGTTCTCTTTCTGCCACGTGAAGATTCAGTAAATGGTGCCTATATAAAAATCAGATAGAATGCCCTCATCAGAAATAAAATCAAACAGCTTTTTGATCTCGGACTTCACAGAATCTAGGACTGTGAGATATTAATGCTTACTGTTCAAGCCACCAGTCCTTGAAATGTTGTTACAGCAGCCTGAGGTTAAGACAGTATTAAAAAAAATCAGCACATTGTACCTCACATATGCATGAATGCATTCATGATCTATGTATATTTGATTTAAAAAATAAATTTAAAAAAAGATTTACACCCCCCCACAAAAAAAAGAAAAGAAATAATTTTTCAGACTTTATCTATATTAAGAAAAAAAAGATAAAGGGATTAAAGAATGATGCAGAAGGGTATGGGGTTGTTTTGTAAAAGAAATCAGGGAAGGACTTACATAATCTGAGCAAAGGCATGGAGGATATGTGAGCAGGAGTCATGCATTTCTTGAGAAAAATCACCATAAACTGGGAGAAAATCACACAGAAAGGGCCTATGGGAAGAACAAATTTATCAACTCTACGACAGAAAGCCAAGAATATATGTGATGGGAAATAAGTGAGGGGTAGAGAAGAATCACTGATGTATAATACAACCATCTGCCACTGAAAAAACTTGTAGTTTTACTCAAGAAACATTGGCAATGTTGGTTGGTTTTGAGCAAAAGAGTAACATGATCTCGTTCATGTTTTAAAAGGATCACTGGTTTCTGCGTAGTGAATTAAAGATAGGGGAACAAGAGAACAATTATGGAAATCAGTTCAGAGTCTCTTGAATGAATTGAATCAAGATTCCATGATGGTCTAGACCAGAGTATCAGCAGTGGAAGCGATTGGAATTTGGGGGATATGTTTTTTAGAGGTAACAGGACACCATAGTCATGCTCAAAGCCTAACTGACTTCCTAGAATACCATGGTCTGTAAAAGACTGCAAAGATTGGTCCCCTGGCTACTTGTGTCATCCAATTTCTGCTATTTGTGAATGCCTCTTAGGATTAAAATCTATTTGCAAACATCATATCCTCAGAAAAGTTTTCTCAAAATACCCTATTTTAGCCTAATTAGGTCTGTATCATTTCACCCTCTCTTTGCTCTGATTTCTTCTATTCATAGCACTTTTAATACATATATATAGGTAAGATATATAATTATATAATTTGTTCATTCATTGTTTGTCTCCCCTTTATAAAATATAAACACAAAAGAAATAAATTTGGAAATAGGTACAGAAAAATTGATACCAGTTGTACTCGAAAATCCCTATTACTCTATAGACATCAATTATGTGATTGGTGAAAAAAAATCAAAAATCTTAGAAATGTTCATTGAATTCTGCATCTACTTAAAATTTGTGTTCCATATCTTATTCCTTATGCTACTTTCTTCTAATTAGATGACTATATCTTAATCAGAGATTTTAAAAAAAATTATTAAGCCTACATGTCATATGTTTCCTCACATTTATGATCTCATCATATTAAAAAAATGGAACTTACATAAAAAAACTGAGTTATGTAATCATGAAATCATCTTACTGCATTTGTGGTCTAATACCATAAATATCTTTTTAGCACTAATCATGTTCCTGCATTCCTAAATTAATCCCAAAAGTTTCCTGAAGTCTTAATGCACATAAGGCCCTCAGGTTAAATCCTACCTTCAAAATTATTGTAGTCTAATTGTGGAGAGTATATTGCAATCAATCTAATGAAAATTAACATCTTAATGTTGACCTTTCTAAACTATAAACACAACATCTCTCTGTTCATTTGGTCTCTTTATTTTCTTTAATCAGTATTCTATAGTTTTTAGTATACAGATGTTGAACACTTTTTAAATTTATTTTTAATTTTTTTAAATTTCAGATTGATATGAGGTTACAAATGATTAGGTGGCAATCTTCATGTTTCTTAGGTAAGGTCTCTTTTATAATTGTGCCATATACCTCTATATAGTGTCCATCAGCTGGGAGCACACCAATTTCTTCCCTCCTCCTACACCTCCCTGCTTCCCTTCCCTCCCTCCCCCAACTTGAATTAAATGGAAATTTTCTCTCTTGTAGGCATATATTAGTTCATCCACTGGCTTCATATTAGTATTGGGTACATTGGATGTTTGCTTTTCCATTCTTGTGATACTTAACTAAAGAGAATGTTCTTGAACTCTATCCAAGTTAATACAAAAAAAGTAAAAGTTTCAGATTTTATGGCTGAATAGTATTCTATGGTATACAAATAGCATAGTTCATTAAACAATTCATGGGTTGATGAGCACTTGGGTTGTTTCCACATCTTGATGATTGTAAATTGAGCTGAGATAAACCATCTAGTGAAAATGTCCTTATGATAAAATAATGACTTTTTCTTCTGGGTAAATGCCTAGTAATGGGATTGTGAGCTCAAATGAAAGGTCTATTTTGAGTAATTTAAGTATTCTCCATACTTCTTTTCAAAGAGGCTATATTAGTTTGTGATCCCAACAACAGTGTAGAAATGTTGTTCCCTTCACTCTCCATCTACATCAGCATCTGCAGCTTTGGGATTTGGGGACTTGAGCTCCTCTCACTGAGGCTAGGTGATATGTCAGGGTGGTTTTGATTAGTGATGATGAACATTTTATCATATGTTTGTTGACCATTTGTCTCTCTTCTTCAGAGAAGGTTCTGTTCATGTCTCTTGCCCAGTCATAGATAGGATTGTTCACTCTTTTTGGTTGATTAATGTAGGTTCTCTGTAGTCTAGATATCAACCATTCATCAGATTCATAACATGCAAATATTTGTCCCATTCTGAGGGTTGTCTATTTGTTTATTTGCTGTGTACTTAGCTGTGCAGAAGCGTTTCCGGTTAAGACCTCTGCGCTTATTTTTGTTGTTGCAATTGTCATTGAAGTCTTCTTCATAAAATATTTCCCCAGGCTGACATCCTCGTGAGTTTTTCCCATGATTTCTTCTATGATTTTTATCATTTTGTGACTTAGATTTAAATGTTTTATCCTCTGGAGTCAATTTTTCTAAGTGCTGAAGGTTGCTGGTCCAGTTTCAGTCTTTTACATGCGGTTATCCAGTTCTCCCAGCACCATTTATTTAAATAGGAATTCTTTTCCCCTGTGTATGCTTTTGCTTGATTGAAGAGCAGGTGGTAATAAAGGCTGGTTTCATCTCTGGTTTTCTATTCTGTTCTGTATGTCTATGTCTCTTTTTGTGCTAATATCATGCTGTTTTGATAATTGTGTACTTGTAATACAACCTGAAGTCTTATAGAGTGATGCCTCTGGCTTTGTTTTTATTACTGGGAATTGTTTTGGGAATACACTTTTTTGTTGTTGTTCCATAGAAAATGAAGAATTATTTTTCCCAGTTCTTCAAAGTATAATGTTGCTATTTTAATGGGCATTCAATTAAATCTGTGGATTACTTTGAGTAGTGTAGACTTTTTAATAATGCTGATTCTTCCCAACCACGGTATATTCTCCCATTTTTTAATGTCTTCTGCTATTTCTTTTCTTAGGAGTTCATAATTCTCATTGTAAATATCTTTCCCCTCCATTGTTAGGCACATTCCCAGGTATTTCATTTTCTTTGAAGTGACTGTGAAGGGTATTCTGTCCTTGTTTGCTTCTCAACTTCACTATTAACATTTAACGTGGAGATACAGGAGATTATCTCTGATTGCTACAAAAAACTCTGGGCCCCGAATTTGACAATATGGAGGAAATTGACCAATACCTAGAATCACATAACCTCCTTAGACTTAACCAGAAAGAAGTAGAACTCCTGAATAAACCAGTATCAAATACCAAACTTGAAGAAACAATTTAAAAAACTCCCAACATAAAAAGTCCCTGGACCAGATGGCTTCACACCAGAATTCTATCACACATTCAAAGACGAGCTTATACCTACACTGCAGAACTATTTCAAAACATTGAGCAGGAAGCTATTTTGCCCCCCTCCCACATTTTATGGAGTGAACATAGCCCTAATACCAAAAACCAGGAAAGGACTCAACTAAAAAGGAGAACTACAGAGAAATTTTACTAATAGATATCAATGCAAAAATACTAAATAATATACGAACAAATAGAATACAGCTGCATACTAAAAATTTATACATCATGATCATGTAGGCTTTATACTAGGCATGCAAGGTTGGTTTAACATACCCAAATCTATAAATGTAATTCACTATAAGACTGTTGATCCTCTCAATAGATGCAGAAAAAGCATTTTCAAAATTCAGCATCCTTTTCTAACAAGAATGTTTAAGAAATTAGGCATAGATAGCACATTTCTTAAACTGATTAAAGCCATTTATAACAAACCCACAGCCAATATTATACTGAATGATGTGAAACTGAAAGCATTTCCACTTTGAAGTGGAACCAGACAAGGATGTCCTCTATCACCACTAGTATTCAACATAGTCCTGGAAGTTCTAGTCAAGGTAATCAGGCAAAAGAAGGATATTAAGGGCAAATGGGAGCAGAGGAGGTCAAGCTAACTCTCATTACTGGTGATATATTCTTATATTTAGAAAACCCCAGAGACTCAACCAATAGAGTCCTGGTAGTGATCAAGAAATACAGTAACATCTCAGAGTATAAAATCAATGTCCACAAATTATACTTTTTTTTTAGATTTATACCTAAGTATTGCATGTTTTTGATGATATAAATGGTGATGTTAATGGTAGTACCCTTCAATCTCATTTGAATTCCTATTTTTTATCTTTTATATATAGAAATACAATTAATATTTATTGCCATTGGATCCTATCAACTAGATTAATTCACTTATTATTTTTATTTTGAGGATTCTCTGAATTTTTCTGGTAGACAATTCTATAATCTAATTATTAAAACAGTTTTATTTCTTCCTTTCAAATCTTTATGAATTTTATTTATTTTTCTTGCCTTTTATATTATTGAGCTTTCCAGTATGATGTTGAATAGAAATGGTGAGAGAAAATATCCTTGCCTTGTTCCAAATCATTGAGAGGTTTGAAACTTCTTTTTTTAACCATTTAATATGATGTTAACAGTAGTTGTTCTGAAGGTTTTTATCTGATTGAGAATGTTTTCTATTTTCAATTGGGTAACACTTTTATTATTAAAAACTGACATTAAATTGTGTCAGAGTATTTTTGTTTCATTTTGTTTTGCTTTTTTTCTGTTTTTATAATAAATATATGTAGACCTGTGGATAATGTGCTTTATGTTGATTGGTGTTTAAACGTTAAATTAACTTTGAATCCTCAGGATAAACTGCTTATGACTATGATGTGTTATTCTTTTTATAAATCACTGATT
This sequence comes from Galago senegalensis, assembly GCA_963575145.1. NCBI lineage: Eukaryota > Metazoa > Chordata > Mammalia > Primates > Galagidae > Galago > Galago senegalensis. Next base: position 33,152 of record CAUYTI010091464.1, on the reverse strand, counting down.
TCATTGGTTAATATATATATTTTAACACATTTTATCACCTTATATTTAGATGTTAAATAATGAGTAAAGCACAGCTTTGTAATAATTGTAGAAAGAGCTTTATAACAATAACACAGATATTTTATCTAATATTAAAGAAAAAAATTGCCATGGATCAGATGAGGATTTTTATGCATATATCCTCAAGAAACTATTGTCTGAAATTTTATATTCTTTTTATCTTTTCCTGGTTTTTGTATCAAAGTAATGGAAGCTTCATAATATGAGCTGAAAATATTCACTTTTCTTCAAGTTTTCTTCAACTTTCTGCAAGATATTGTGTGGAATTGATGTTATTTCTTCCTTAAATGTTTATTACAAATTACCAGTGAAACCCTATTAGTCTCTACTAATTAATTCAACAAATAAATATAAAATTAAGACGTTGTATGTATTCTGGAGCACACTTTGATTGTTTGGGACTTTTAAGAATTTTATACATTTCACTGAAGTTGTTGCATTTATGAGATTACAGTACATAATGTCTCATATTCTCTTATTATCCTTTTGTTGTCTCTAAGATCAGCAAGGATATTCTGTATGATAGATTATATATTTGCACAAGTATGCATATTTTAAATAATTATACAACTATAGCATTTAATTTAACCAACTTTCCTTCTAAGTACTGCTTAAGCTGCTTCCCATCAGTTTTAAAGTGCTATTTTAATTTTTATTAAATTAAAAAAGTTCTAATTTTCCTCATGACTTTCTTTTGACTCATTTTACTTAAGAAATGTGTTTTTTAATTTTCAAATATATTTTCCCAATAACTTTCTTTTAATAATTTCCAGTTTAATTTAATTTTAATAAATGAATACATTTATGTGATTTCTATTTATTCTATGTTCTTTAAAGTTGATTTTATTGCCCAGCATATGAATATTTCATCTGACCCTGAAAATAATATGCATTCCACTATATCTCTTTAATCATTAATTAGAAGCAAAAATAAAGACTGTAAATGTTGATTTACAACATTTTTCAGTCTTTTATAACTTTACTGATTTTCTGTCTACTTTTGTAGTTATTGATGAATTTTGATGCTTTGATAAGTAGTACATTCACATTGAGCTTTGCTATGACTTTTTATTGAATAGACCCTTTCTTCATCACATGATGTCTCTCTTCACCTTTAATCAGCTTTGTTTTGAAGTGTATTTTGTCTGTTATTAAAATAACTACCCCAGGTTACTTTTCATTAATATTTGCATAATAAGTCTTTTTACTATTTTATTTTTCTCATCTGTAGCTCTCTTTTAAAAATTCATTTCTTAAAGGTAGCATATATTTATGTCTTGTTCCTGCCTCTCCATCTAACAATTTAATAATCTCTTTCCTTTATTTGGTTTGTTTAGACTATTCATATTTAATATAATTAATACTGTGGTAGATTTAAATCTATCGTCTTGTTAGTTGTTTTTCTTTGTTTAATTATTTTCCCTACTCTATTGAGGCATCCTTGAAGAGTAATTAATAAGAATTTTTTTATAATACCCCTATGTCTCATTGCTATTTATAGCTATTTTTAAAATTTCTAAACCTAATATTTGCAATGTACATTTTGTATAATCACAATCACTTTCAAATAATATATTGCTTTAAGTGTAGGCTATGAACCTATAAAAGTATACTCCCAACTTCAAATTTTCACATCTGTAAACAGATGAATGTCATTATTTTTGTCATGTATGTGGAATACATTGCTAATATATTCACTATAGACCATCACTAAGATATATAAGATAAATTAAAAACAAAAAAGATCTCTTTGTATTTACTTTATTTTGTTTTCATATTTAGGAAATTGTCATTTCATTGTGTGCATTTGTGTGCATTATAGACCTTCCACCTAAAATCCTTTTATTACCATTTCTTACAATGCAAGTTTTGTTTGTCAGTATATTGTTAATTCTTCATTTTTGAATAATATTGTTGCTATGCTTAGAATTTTAAGTTGACAGATCTGTTTCTTCTTTTCTTTCAGTCCTTTAAATGTTTCATTCTATTTCTGACTTGAATAATTCTTGATGAAAAATCTGTTCTAATTTTGACAACATTTGATTCATAAATATGTAATTAATCATTTTTTCTTTGGGTAATTCAAAATTAATTTTAAATAATATGTATCAATACTTTTATATGATATGTACAGGTATTGATATTGGTGGTATTTACCTTATTTGAGGCTCTGGAGATTTTTAGACTTATAGTTTGATGCCTTTTAATATTAGGAGAAAATTTATCACTTTAAGTTTCTTCCCTGTTCTTTCTTCTCTTTTCTCCTTTGTAGATTCCAGGTACTTATATGATAGAATTATTAGTATTGCCTGAGATCTCTTCAATGATGTGTCAGTTTCTAAATTTGTTTTTCCTCATGTTTCAGTTTGAATAATTTCCACTGATTTCTCTTCAAATTTACCCAACCCCAGTAAGATTATCCCATATCCCAAAGACCCAAAGCTGCAGATGCTGGTGTGGAGGTGAAGAGAGGGGAACACATTTGCACTGTTGGTGGGACTTGAACTAATACAGTTTCTTTGGAAAAAAGTATGGAGAATCCTCAAAGAATTGCAATTAGATCTCCCATTAGACCCCACAATCCCACTTCTAGGAATCTAGAATCTACCCAGAAGAAAAAAATTATCATAAGGACATTTGCACTAAAATCTCACATCTCAATTTACAATTGCCAAGATGTGGAAACAATCTAAATACTCATCAATTCATAAATGGATTAACAAATTCTGGTATATGCCACTATGGAGTACTATTCCGCCATATAAAAGATGGTGATGTCACATTTTTTTGTAATTTCCTGGATGGAGTTCAAACACATTCTTCTTAGTAAAGTATCACAAGAATGGAAAAGCAAATATCCAGTGTACTTCATGCTAATATGAAGCCAGCAGATGAACTAATATATGCCCACATAAGAGAAAAACTCATTTCAATTCAGTTAGTGGAGGGATGATAAGGAATAGGGAGGGGAGGTATGTGTGGTGCTCCCATTGAATGGGCATGGGATTCGGGGAGGTTGGCACACATTTTGTGTGTAGGACTTAACATAGAGAGACTATCTAACAAAATCAAATATTTTCACCTGGTTGTTTTCTCACTCATATTAACATGAAATAAATGCACTTTTCTATTATAAAAAAAGAAAATTTAAATTAATATTCCTCTCTTATAATCATGTGCTTAAAGTAGGGATTATTTGTTGAAGGAGTTTTCTCTAGGTTCTAAGCACTCTCTTTAGCAAAAATTCGGAAACTTCCCACTGCACCAACATCTCAGAGAGAGTGTCTCTCCATGTTCTTGCCCCTTTTCCCTCAGGAGACAATTGTACGTAGCCACTCAGTGCTGCCTAACTTTGTGCTGGGGAGTGGAGGCCAGGTTCTCTGACTCAGCCTGTGTTATTGTAGCCAGAGATTTTATGTAACTGATAAGGTTATATAAAACTTTTTCTGTATTCATTTGCATGACATTGTAAGTTGAAAGTTTAACTAGGTATAAATATCTAAGTAGACACTTTATTTATCTAGGCATTTTTGCTGAGAACTAATAATTTGAGTAAATTATTTTGTAGTTGAATATAATCATCACTGTATTTTTACTGCGTGAAATAGTATCACTAAAACGCATTGTCTTGGCATTTCTCACTGGGAAAAGACCACTGGCATTTTTTGCTACAAAAAGGTATTTACTGTTATTCAAATTGTTATTTTTTGACAATTGATTTGTCTTTTAATCCTGGCTGTCTTAAAATTGTTTTTTTTTTTTTTGAAATGTAAAATTTTACTTTAATGACTATGAAGATTTTCTTCTGTATTTAAGTTATCTAGTTCAGAGGTCAGTTAGCTTTCTGAATATCCAGACTAATTTATTGTGTTTTTTTTTAAATTTATTTGTTTTGTTACATTTTGTGAACTTTCTATTATTTCTTTCATTATATCCTCTTCCCAATTTTTCACATTCTCCTCCCATAACTCTTAAGATCTATGTAGTGAACATTCTTATTCTCCTTATCATTCTAGCTGGCTATTTTCATGTTTTTAAAATTTTATTTTATTTATATAAATGTATGGGGTATAAACTTCATGCTCAATGTAATTTTTGAATTTTCTGTCACTTTTTTCCTGAATTCTGTTTTATATCCTCCGATCTATTCCGTGATTAACTTATTTCATCTCCATTTATATCTGTTTTGCTACTTGATCCATCCATTGAGTTCTTCATTTCAATAAGTACCTTATAGTACATCTAATCAAATAGTAACATTTTTATTTGTTAATATCTCAGAAATTATGATATATTTACTATCATATTGAAATTGTTACCAAGTGTGCGCTATTACTAAAGGGTCTTTCTATTCATACATGTAATTAAAAGAAGCAGATCCCTTCTTTAGAAAACTAAATGAATAACTAAAACAGCAGCCTTAAAACTTGCAGAATTTGTTAGTTTATTTATTAAAGAAAAATCACCAAAATAGGTAGCAAGACTGCAACAGCAATAAAAGAATCTTCCCAGAGAAAGTCCAGAACCAGATGGATTTCCAGCTGAGTTCCACTAGACCTACAAAGGAATACTGACACCTATTCTATGGAAATTGCTCCATAGTGTTGAGAAGGGAGGAATCATCCCTAACTTATTCGTTGAAGCCAATATCACTCTGATACCAAAGCAAGGAAAGGACACAGGAAAAACAAAATCCAAAAGAAAGAAAGAAAAAGAAAGGAAAACTACAGACTTCAAATATCTGATTTTTGACAGAGCAGACTAAGACATATGCTGGGGAAGGGAAACCCTATTCAATAAATGGTGCTAGGAAAGCTAGATAGTCACATCCAGAAAAATGAAACTGGGTCCCTAACTCATCATATTCAAAAATTAACTCAAGGTGGATAGATTTAAATGTCTGTCTTGAAACCATAAAAATTCTAGAAGAAAACACAGAATAAACTTTTCTGGATATTGGCATAGGCAAGGAATTTATTGATGACCAAAAAAGAAAATCAAATACAGAAACTATAAAAATAAATAAATGGTACTTAATTAAACTGAAAAGATTCTGCACAGCAACGGCAATAATCAACACAGTTAATAGACAACCTACTGAATGAGAGAAAACATTCACAAACTATGCATCTGATAAAAACTACAATCCAGAATCTAAAAAGGATTCAAACATATGAGCAAGGAAAAAACAAATTAAAATAGTGGGCAAAAGATATGAGCAGAGGTTTTTCCAAAGATTGACCAATGGTCAACAAACATGAAAACATGTTTGACATCATAATCATCAGCAGAATGAAAATTAAGGCCACAATCAGGTATCACCTTTCTCCTGTTAGAATGGCTTTTATTAAAAAATCCAACACAATAGATGCTGGTGTGGATGCACAGAGACAGGTACACTGATATACCTTCGGTCAAGACTATAAATTATACAAACTCTAAGGAAAACAGTATGCAGATTTCTCTAAGAACTAAAAGTAGACCTATCATTTGATCTAGCAATTCCACTACTGAGTATCTATCTAAAGTAATTTTATCAAAATGACACCTGAACTCGATTGTTTAGGGTATCCCAATTCACAATTGTAAAAATGTGAAATCAGCCTAAGTGCCTATGTGTTCATGAGTGGATTAAGAAAATGGGGTATACATAAACCATGGAATACTACACAGCCATAAAAAGGACACACTTATTTTAAAGTTTAGGTTCCACTGTTAAGAGCTCCATAAGAGCTTGAAAGTCACTACATTTCTCTGTGTGCTGGCTATCAAATCTCTTTTCTTCCTACCTACCTCAGTGATAGAAACCTAATTTTGAGTTTAGCACATTGCTACCAAGATTAAAGTTGATATTAGCAGCCCATGTTACATCGACTATGTGCAAGGTTCTTGCCTGTATAATTAAAGGAGAAAAGCTGTATAGTAATCATAGGAAGGTTTCTTGAAAAGATGAGGCAAATTCTTTCTTTTTAAGTTCCCACCGTTCCTGCTGATTAGCGTCTGAATGCAGTAACTGGAACTTACGAGCCATCTTTGATCCTATAATGATGAGCTTAGTAAGGCAGAGAGGAAAGATAGAATTCTGACTTCCTGAAGACACTTTGGAACCACGATGGCAACTCTGGTCTTCAGATACATTTCCATATTGTTAAGTCATTGTTATTACAGGATTTAACAATGTTTTTTCTCTTTTAGACACATAAACTCACTTGAACCTGCTCACCTATAAAATTTGGATAATTGTAGTGTTAATTCCATTAGTTTTTTTCCAACAATAAAAACTAAATAAGGTAATATATGAGATTGTGTAGCCCAGGGCCTGGTGTGCAGACATTGTTTAAAAAATGTTAGGTATTCTTACGCAGTATAAAACAATTGCTAATGTGATTTCTTCCTTCCTACACACTGCAGTGCTCATTTTCCTTTCTTTTTATCATCTAAAGTACATGTATCCAATAACAGTATTATTAGGAAGTAGTTTTAATCTATAAAATTAAATAACATATATCAAAAATCAAACTAGCTGAAAATATACAAGAACTCACTTGAAGCTCTTTGCTTAAATGTATTCATTTTTCAAAAGAAAACTGTCTATCTTGTATATGATGTATATATCATCTGTAGCTATAAGACATATCAATCATGTTTTGTATAAATATAGTCTACTCAAACACTGACTTACTTTTGCAAGAGAGCATTCTTACAAAATTTAAAAGGTTTGAACTTTTAAGTCTGTATAGTAACATTTAGCCAAATATATATATATATATATATATATATATATTTGCTTCTTATAACTACTGCATTTACATTTTGTTGTAATAACTAATTTTCTACAAAGTATTCCTGAAAGATCAAACCTTTCTTTAGGTAGGTTAAGTAAAAGATGTATAAAATTGGTAGTTTTCCTTGACCTAACTGAAAATAGACAGTGAAATTTTATGTCTCTACCTATTGTTCTGAGATTATGTACATCCAAACTTATTGACAATCCTGGAATTAATTGCTTACAAATCATATATTCTATCTGGCCTACAGGAGATATCTGGATGTCAAACACTAGCTGCGTTTTGTGATTGACTGAGTGTCCCTATGTATTGGGAGGTAGAGTAAGGAGAATGAAAGGTACAGACATCTTTTCTTTTAATCCATGTAATGGATAAAACTGTCTTCTGAATCAGTATGAATCTCAGTGGGTGATGAATCACAGAAGCTTCTGCAGCAGACACCTAAAGGGCCTTAATTTTGCTGTAAATAGAGTACACATGTTTTGTTATGGAAGTTGTCTTATCACAGATGTTGCATGTGTAAGGTACATTTCTGCACTCCCTCTGATAAATACTATTTCTTATTTTATTGAAAAGCAGAGTAAGTAATGGCAGAAACCCTACATACTTTGCAGGTTTGTAAGTTAAGGCCTCAGGCCAACCGTTCTTTCTTTTGTCTGGTCCCCTACATTTGCAGAGCAATCCCAATGTTAAATTACTGTACGCTGAGAGGACATTATGTACTCTGGCCTCCAAAAATAACTGACAGCATGCCTTATTTGTCCTATACTTAACATTTGATCATCAACCTATTTTTTTTTAACATTTTGTTAAGGAGTGAATATTATACAAATATTAAGATGAGTGATTTGGTCAATGAAAGACACATCTTTCTAATGCCAACATAGTAACATTGAAAATACTGTTTTACTAACTTGGACAGTGAAAGTGTAAGTGTTAATTATCCTGTGCTGGGGACTGGCAGTTACCTTAATACTGATGTAGAGGTAGATACCATATTTATCTTAAACTACCCCAGAGCAAAGATCCTGGGAAGAAGACAGTTACCTTCGGAACCATATTTATCATGTAAATTGCTCAGAAAAGGATACTGCCAGTTACATCTTGAAAATACAAAAATGCATGCATTTCACTATTTTGTAAATGCCAGAGCGATGCAGCATCCGTTGGAGTTAACGGTGCGGCACTTTTGTGTTCAGTAGCATGAATCATTAATCATGAGACAGGCCATATTCTTGTACTGCTTCTGCTTTCATTACTTGGCCTAATTAAACAGTTCTCTGAACTGGAATCTCAGATTCCTCTGTTACAGATTATCATTAATTATGGTGAAAGTGCTCAGAGATGTTGGACTCAATTATATTCTCCTCAACTCTGGCACCGCGTGATTCATGGCGCAGCCTGCTCTGCAGATGTACTCTTTTCTTATCTCGCACTCCCACTTTTGTAAATTGGGCTCTGGCAGCCAACAAACTAAGAGTTATGTGCGGCGTTTTCATTAAAAACATGTTGGAGAAGCACAGACCAATTAAGGATTCTGTATTTTATAAGGAATGAGGAGATGAACAGTGGATTCTGGGAGAATCAGCTCAGTGAAGGAGCAATCTCAATCTCATTGTATTGCTAAATTGGGGGGATATTTCTTTTTGTTTGGGGTTCAACTGGTTATGTCTCTGGCTTGAAACTTTTCCTTTAAATTTAAAATGAATCGATTTATTGTTAGTCCATGAAAAGAAACAAAATTTTTGTTTGGTGCTTGTGTGAGCTACTGGAAAACATTTCTAGGGATGTATGCCAAGCACATTATAGCTCAAAAGATGCTAATTTCATCAATTTTGACAGTCATTTTCCATGCTATGTAATGAAAGCTGTTCTATAGTACTAGGTTCAGGCAGAATGGACTAATATTTTGGTATAGACAAAGTCAGAATATCAGGAATTGCAGGCTTCTAGCGATGTTTGGGGTGTGTGTTTAGGAGAAGGGGAGTATATGGTTTGACATATGGCACACGCAAACCAAATTATCCCAAAGTACTTCTGTTGCATTTAAAATTTGTTTATTTGTTTAGGATTTTCTTTTTTTCTTTTTTCCCTGTATTCCTTTTTCCTCCTTCCCTTTTGTTGTTCCCTCTCCACTTTCCTACTTCTCTCTCTCCCTCCCACTTTTTCTCTCTTTGTCGTTTCTTTCTTTTTCTGCCTCTCTCTTTCAAAAGAATCAAAAGATCTTTCTTTCCTTTTGAATATAATAGAAGTAATATATTACAAAAATGTATTTTAGTCATTGAAATAGGACAAAGCTAGTGATAAACTAAAGCCTCCGGTTTTCCCATGGACTACAAACTATATCAAAAGCCAAATATTCAAAATCAATGGTATTTTAGCATTTTGCAAAATGCACATGTGTTTATTTCTCTTAAATGGGAAGAGTTTAAAAAAAATCAGATGAACTTTTATTTGCAGATTGTCCATTAAAATGTCAAACGGGCTTTGATATGTCATGGATCATAATTCTGAGATTTTACAAAAACTAAACTGCATTTAAAAACATGCAAACACGTTTGAGAAGAGTCTAAGAAGGATATCCATATTAGTTTTTCTATCATGAATTTTAAATTATAACAGAAATAATCTATTTTTAGAATAGCTATTCTTAAAGCGCAATCATTTTCATTCAATTTAAATCTGTGATTTGTTTAAAAGAATAAATCATCAAGGTTTTTACTTAAAATTTATGTAATAGAAATAAGTATCAAGAATAATTTATATAATGTTGAAGGTGTATATTGTCATGGATAAGAAGACATAAAACTCAATGACAAGTTTTTTGTTTTTCTGAAAAATTCTGTGGCTGAATACAATTTCACAATTTCATCTATAGACACAGAAGAAAGCTTTGAGGGATACACTTACAAACCAATAATATCTTTAAATGAAGCAAATGGATTAAAGCCAATATCTTGTACCTGGTAAATATGGTATTATTACTAAATGTGAGAAAAATATACACATAACACACACACACACACACACACACATATATATATATAATATATACACCATTTCTTCGAAGTAAATATAAGTTTTAGTGTTTTTTCTTCCTCTCTTGGATTCCACTTTAAATGTATGGTACCAAATCAAATAGACCAAACTGCTTTGTCTGTTTTCCTTTGTTCCTCATTGGAGAAGTTAACTAAAACAGCACACATGCAACTCATCCCAAAGCTATTCTCAGGAATGAAATAAGGACAGCATTGCCTTGGTTAGAGGCAACTCAACTTAGTCACACATATCATCATGCTAGTTGTCTACTTCTATGACATCACTTCTGTTCATTTTATATTAAGAATTGTCCTCATCCTTGTCCTAATCTCACTTTCCAACGTTTTAAGCTGTATACCCAAAATACCGACTCAAAAGAGTAGGCTCAAAATTAAAGAGGAGTAAATCCCTTCTCTTATTTTCTTTATATTTTCTAAAAGTTTCTGTGGTTATTTCTCCTTAAATGAACATTAATTTTTATTTATTTCCATTGAGGCTATGTCCTTTTTTTATTTCTGACTGCAAGATCAGGAAAAGAATAGAATTAAAACAATGTGAAAAAAAAGTTCTAGATGGAAGCCTTTTGGCTTAGCAGTTTGTAGGTTTTCATATCCTGCATTAGTTTCAGGTTTTAATATATATGAAAATCAGTGGTCTTGTATCTATGCATATGTGTCATCTATAATATAATTTTGACAGATGGTGAGCTGGATAAATCTAGTCCTTGACTATAGAAAACCTCGGCTTGACTTGCACTCTACCAAAACTTGTTTAAAAAGGCACTCACATGTATTTATTTTTTAAATAAAGATTCATTTTTTTTGGCCTGCCCTTATTTCTCATGGACATGCTGGCATCCACATCCTTGATGGTCCCATCTGCGCATTTTACCTGAGCTGTTGTGATTTTTTTTTAAAGGATTACACCATGCATAATGCGGATGACTATGCTATTTTACATCTCCTGCTTATTAAAAATAAATATGTTACCTTGCCCCTATTTGCACCATCTAAAATTCTGACAACAATATCTTACTTACAAAAATACAAACCTAGAAACCAGGAAGCCGTTTCTCCCACTAGCAGCTCCAGAAAGACTGCTCATTGAAAATGTAATACACTGCTGCCGTGTCACAGGTCAGCTGGCAAATGGCAATCTGAATTTTAAAAGGAATATGAATAAAATTCTGTTTTATTTTGAAAATGAACTTTCTGCCCTCCATCATGAATCCAATATATGTCTTAATCTTCTATGCTCTTGAAGCCTGCGGCTCCTGGCTGAGTCCTTTGACTCCTGAACCTAATAAGGAAATAGGTTGTTTTCTCATCCTCATCTCATTTTTAGAAGGGCTGAAACAAACAGTCCCCTATTTCAAATGTAATTGACAAAGCATAAAAACATGTATGTTATATAATTTTAGGTTTACAACCAACCTCAGCACTAGGATGTTTTATTTTTAAATTTGATTAAGATGTTATACCTTTGGAAATGTGCTGTCAAGGTTTGAAATCAAAATTTCCAAGTGTACAATGCATGTTTACCTTAGAACTGTACATACGAAGCTGATAAAGGATAGACTAGGTAATGGCACACTTCAGTGGAGAACATTTTCATTTAACCTGGACATTGTTTAGAGCCATACAGACAGATACAGAGGCAGAATTCAAAAGAAAATATTTACAATTATTGTTATTGCTTAAAAATCTTGGGGGGGGGGTACCACAAATCTATCTTCATTTGTTTTTCTTTCCTAAATAGAAATTAATTCATCATGCTCACATCTTTCTGCACGTGCTGTTTCCATATTTATTTAAATTGAAGATTTCTAATTAAAAATAAAATAACTCTTCTTTTCCAGAAGATAAGATTTTGATTTATGGACATGCCTTTTATTTTATTTAAAAATCTTCTGAATGCTACCATGCCATGGTGTAATCGGTCTTGATATTTTTCATAAAATAATTACGAAAACTACTTTTTAAGAAGAGAAATGGTAGAATGTGAAACTCAATGCACTTAGGCATCCTGTGCTGCTATTGTAACTTATATATTTGTGTAGTATCATTATCACCTAAATGATCACTGTAAGCAAACAAATGCTAATGGTTCCATTAGTGTGTGGACATATAGTGAGTGAAAGAGGAGTGCCAGAGAGGGTGAGACTTAAGCACACTTAAGCAAAGAGTTATTTTAATAATAGAATTTTGATTTAAACTAAATGTAGCCCATTACCATTTTTCAGAACATAGTTATATTCTAAATTTCTTCAGTTATTAGACAGGCATTCCAAGCTCTAAGAGGCATTAACATATTTGCAGGGATGCTTAGTTATCAAGTGTTAGAAACATGGAAAAATTTTAACACACTAAATAACTACATTTGGTCTCTACCCATTTTCCTGATATTCCAGGTTCAAAGAAAACATGAACCTAAGGAAATAGACCTGACACATCATGTACAATTTAGTGAATAATTACCAAGTATCTAAATATTGAATTAATAACTAAGCAAACACAGATGTCTGAGAGGTATCTAGCAGTGAAGAGGTCTTTTAGTTAGACAAACAATATGCCAGTTTCCATCAAGGAGACAAATGAAACGATTCAGGCAGCAAAAAATGAGTTAGAGGCACAGAGGAAGGAAGATAACCTGGCAGGGGAAAAATGACCAAGGAAAGTATTGTGGAGAAGGCCTTGCTTAGGAGTGTTCTTAAAAGATGACATGCAATGTTAGATGGAGGGAGGCCTTGATTAGCTTCTTATGCAGGGAGATCATTTTATACTTTGTACAGGAGTGGCGTTTTTAAATGTGTAAGACAAAGGATTTATATATGCTGGGTAACCGAAAAAAAACAAATTATAGAATCCATGTTGAGGATGACTTCCTAATATGCATTTTACTGCTTTGCCATCAGCTAACAGCCGTGGAGTTAGAAAAGGTTCCAGGTCCAAGGATATGTGCTACATAAACTAAGCCAATCAGGACGAGTGCATTTACCTAGAGAATTATTGTTCTAAAAAGTTAGGAATATAAATCATGCCCGAATGACATGTAGACATCTTATAAGGGAACAGGTGTGGGCATAGGAACTGGATTGACAAAAGCATACTACACTATGCAATTTGTTTTATGTCAATGGAAATGATAAACTCTGTCTCTTACTGGATGGGAAGGCAGCAAAGATGTTGTGGCTATAGATACCCACATTCCTGTAGATACTCCTGCATTCCAGGCAGGAAGAAGGAGAATAGAAAGGGCAACAGGATCCACATGCCAGCTGTGTCAGCCCTTAATAAAGAACTTTCCCAGAAAGCATACCCAGTGAATTGTGTTCTTCTCTGTAACCAGAACTTTGCCAAATGTATACTTTTAGCTGCAAAGGAAGCATGAAATATATTTTTAGAGAGCCACTACACATAAAGAGAGAGAGGAGAGCCACTACACATAAAGTGGAACGTTATTAGTAAATAAGAAATGGAAAATGCATGTTAGGTAGTCTACAAACAGTGTCTAGCATCCAGCTGCTGAATTCGAATTATCCACAGAGTATATTGGAAATAGGCATGTAAAAACCCAACATTTCCCTATATAGATATTCACGGAAATTTCTGGGCACAACAAACCTTGGTATCATAGAAAGGCAACTAACTAACTAAAATAATCTTTGAAAACCAAGAAAGGACATCACCTATGGACTGATTCCCTGAGGCACTGCTTTGAGAGAAAACAGCAGTAATGAGACAAGCTAGAAAGCCAAGATGGTGGTAGGAATTTGAGGTATTTCTCAGAAGCACTCTGGCCACTTCCCTAAGAAGATGGTGAGGCGTGGTGCTTCATGGCCTCGGTGGCTGAAGACCTTGGGGGACACAGTGCACACTGTGTTAACAAATCACTGCAGCCAACTAAGGGTAAACCACAGCTGTCTCAACTACTGAGAAAAGGTACCCTGTTGAAGAGAACTCCAACACACCATCGTCCACGGAGTCTACAAAGCCCACATCAAGTACATATCACCTAACATCTGACGTTAAGAATATTTTAATATTAAGGGGAAGCCAAGGAAACAAAAGACAGAGCAAACTGAAATAAGATTATGTTTAACAGTGAAATGACTTATGCATAGTATACTAAGCAATTATTTCAAAAAATTAAATATGCTGGAAGTAAAAAATAAGCTTATAGAAATATAAATTTTAACTTGCTCTAAAGCCTGGATAGCAGAATGGATATTGATAAGGGGCTAAGAAAGTCTTCATATATCACTTTAAAAGATGTCAAGAGATGTTAAATTTAAAATGTAAATGAAGAGGCATGGAGGGGATATTCATACATTCCAATAGACATCCAAAATAAGAGAAGTAGATATCTCCATACTGCTTTCTATAGAAGTTCTAATAATTTGCAGTATTACTGATAGTGCAGAAGCATTCCTTACTCTCAAAAATATGGACTACTTCATAAAATGTCTGTCACCTTGTGTAGGGACCATGCTAATCTTCTCTGTATCATTCCAATTTTAGCATATGCGCAGGGAAAGTGAACACAGGCCAATTATTTTTTCAAATCACAATGTTATTTTTGTTTCTATCTAACAAAATGTGAATAAGTCTGGTCTCAAATTTCTCCACAAGAGGGAAAGATACTTTAAATTCATAGTTTTTTTCTACCTTTATAACTGTATAAGAACTAAAAGTTTTTATCTAGATGAGAGCTCAGAAAGTTACCTGTTATACAACTTAATTGAGAATGAACTGAGCAAGAAAAGATTAATGAATCCAGAAACCAAGCATTTTGTTTCAAGAAGCAATAAGTATACATATGGATTAAACACGATGTTAAATATAAGTAAATATGGATACATTAAATAATTAACAGATTATAGAACACTGTCATTGATCAGAGAGTTGGGGGTAAAAGCCAAGCAAAATACAACTGCACAAAGATCCTTATCTTCATGTGACAAAGATTCTTAGGATACTAAAAAGGTAAAGAAAATATGAGAAACTGTCTTAATTGAAGTTAAATCAAACTATTTTTTAAAAGATAGTGTTGTGGATATTAGAAGGCAGGTAAATAGAAAGTGTCTACAATGGAAGTGTCATAAAACTAACTAAAACATGTAAATAACCCTTAAAAAATGCAATCACAGTGAATTAGCACTATACCCATCTACAAATGGCAAACTATTCAGAAAGGAAGCACTAGGAAAGGGTTGGTGACCATGGTGAACAGAAACTGTGATTCATCAATGGGGAAATGCCCAGTGGTAGAGTCTGAAAACAGTGTGGCAAGTTCTTGAAAAGTTAAATCTACATTTACCTAGTGATCAAATAATACCATGAGGGGATATTTTCCCTAACATAAGAAAATCTTACATCCTCCCTGAAACCTGTACACAAATATTAGGAGACACTCTATTCACAATCTCCAAAACTATACAGGATGTATTTAGGGGATGAATGGACAAACTTTGTTGCATCCATACAATGGAATGCTATTTGGCATTAAAAAAGAATAGATTAGCCAAATGAACAAATTAACATCAATAGTAATAATAAAATGACAAAGGTAAATTTTTGTGACATTTTTCCTAAAAACTGATAACTTCAGTGTAATCATGAGAAAAATGTCAGGCAAATCCTAATTGAGGGGTAGTCTACAAAATGCCTGACTAGTGCTCCTGAAAATTGTCAAAAATTGTTAAAATCAAGGACAATTTGAGAGACTACTACAGTCTAGAGGAACCTGAGAAGATGTGACAAGTAACATAACTCAGTGATCAGGGATGAGATCTTGGGATAGAAAACGATTATATTAAAATGTAGGAATAATTTATGGACTTCAGTTAATAATAGTACATCAACATTGATTAATTGTGACAAAAACACTAATAAAAGATATCAATAATGAAGGGAACTAAGTGCATGGGATATAGTAGCTGTGTACTATCTTTATACTTTTTCTATAAATCTGAAAGTATCTTAAAATGAAAAGTTCATTAAAATATTTTTAAATGAATGGAAAGAAACATTAGAATTAAAGCAACAAGTGAAAAAATATGAAAAAAAACACCATAGAAAGAAAACTATTGACATGTACATCAACTTGGATAAGTCTTAAAGACATTATCAAGTAAGAGAAACTAGTCTCAAAAAGTTCCATAGCATACGGTTCCATCTCTGTTCCTAAAAGGCTGTATTGATGGAGAACATATCAGTGATTATCAGGGGTTGGATGTTGATGGAAGATTCGACTACAAAGTGATGGCACCAGGAATTTTTATGGCATGAGAGAATAATTCTGTCTCTTTGCAATGGTGATGGTTACATAAATCTATATACATGTTAAAATTTAAATAAGGTGCATGAAATTAAAAATGTTTATGTTGATTAAAAATAAAATAAAAAAATAAAGAAGCAAGTTACAAAGATCTATGTATCATAGTCTGCCTTTGGAGAGAAAAGGGAAGGCAAAATCAACACACAGCTCTGTAGGGTTGAATACAGACATAACAATCATTGGAAAGAGTAAAGAACCCACTAACCAGAGGTACATGGGGCAAATTGAGCTAGAAGACGACTTTACAATGTTTACTTTTATTATTTTTGATTTCATTATTTTTAACAGTAAACTAAGAAGAAATCTAAGTATGTCTACCTAAAGATTTTTATAGGAATAATAATTCTTATTTATAACAGCAAAAACCTAAAAACAAATCAAATATACATGTAGAAAAAAACAGATATACAAATTGTGGCATGGTCATATAGCAAAACACTACTTGGCTTAAAAAGTAATACAGATGAATTACACTAAGCAAATGAATTCAGTCACAAAAGAGTACATACCAAATGATTCTATACATATCACATTCTAGATAAGGTAAAGCACTACTCAAAAAAACAGCCCAGAGGTCATCTAGAGTGAAGGGGCAGCAAGGTCTAGGATGTGACCTCAGAGAGGCTTGAGGGAACCTTTCTGGTTGATGACAATGTTCTGTATCTTAATTGCATTAGTAGTTACACACACAAATATATTTTGCAATATTTATTAACTACACACTTAAAATGAATGCATTTTGTATGTAAATTATCTCTCAAGAATGATACTTTTTTCCAAAATGGATATATCTTATTTTAAAGAAAATAAGGCTATTAAAGGGGCAACAAGAAAATGAATTAGAGAAATTAACGTCATTTTATTTTCATACCCCTTATAAATCAACTTTTTCCAATTTATAAATACCTAACGGATGAATTGAATCTTGAATGTAAATAGCTATTTCTTCCAAAAGTTTTTCATAATCACGAATATAAAACCTTAGTTCTATTGTTATTTGTTTTTCGGCATGAGAAAAGTTCACAACCTTGTTCAAGCAGACTAAGGATGAGGTATCTGAGCGATTAGAAAGAGAATCATCATTTAACAAAGAACAAAGCAGAGCAGAGGTCAAGCCCTGTGATGGGGGGGTGGGAGGGTGAGTGTCTCCAGAGAGCTTAGCCTGTGGAAATATTGGTGACAGGCAGAAGGAGCACTTACCATTTCTGGCGCTTTGTTTTCCCCTTAAGAATTGCAGGAGAAAACTCACTTCTCCTCTTTCCTAATTCTTTAACATTTTGCTAACCTGATTGGGTAGCTAATGACATATAATTGTGGTTTAGCTTATATTTTCTTGATTAGTACTCAAGAAACATGGCTTATTTGTGTTAACTGATAACTTGAGTTTCAACTTTTGTGAATTCTTAGTCATAGCTTTTCCAGTTATTTTAGAGGGTTGTTTTTCTAATTCTGTGTGTGTGATCTTCATAATTCTCATCCTTTGAAAGTTGCATCGCAAGTCTCTTCTTATGGTTTGTATTTGTCTCTCTTTTTCTACTTATAGTTTTTTCATGTTTGCTTTTGTAAATATAACCCTTTGACTGTGGAGCACTCAGAAACCAAACGTGCCTACTGGCATCGTTCACACCAAAGGATCATCTTGTTTGAACACCTGTTGGGATTGTTTGCACCCAAAGGTTAAATTTTAGATGACTAGTGGTGCCTGTGGCTCAAAAGGGTAGGGCACCTGCCCCATATGCTGGAGGTGGTGGGTTCAAACCCAGCCCTGGCCAAAAGTAGCAAAAAAAAAATAATAATAATACAATTAACTTTAAGAATGTTTCCAGGAGTAAACATTTTTTTCTTTCTTTTTGGTGTCATTCAATAATTGTTCTGGTAATTCGTTGAACAATTAATCTTTCCCATTGACTTTTAATGCCTTCATTTGCATATGTTGAATTTCTACACATGTATGTGTGAGTCTAAACTATTGGTTTACTTTTTCATCCATTTACCAATGGTGAGTTACTAGAATTATGCTAGTTTTATAGTTATTCTTATAAAGTATACAACAGTTTCCCAAACTTATTCTTCTCTTTAAAATTTACTATACCTATTTATGGGCTTTGTTTCTTCCCATAAATTATATGATCAGCTTGGGAAATTTTTTAAAATACTCTTTCATGATTTTGACTGGAATTGTAATTAATGGAAGAATTTTCATCATATGAGAATGAGTCTTCCCATTCATAAACATGAATAGGTATATCTCTGTATTTACTCACATCTTATCTTCAGTTTCTAAAGTTTATAATATCCGTGTGTATTAGAATTATTCTTGAATTGTCTAATTTTTATTTCTAATTTTATTTCTACTTTATCATTTAATATGTTGGTTAAAAGGAGTGTTTTATATTAAACCAACCTTGAACATCTAGTCTGGTCATTTTTTTTTAAAGGATATTTCACTTACATTAACAAATGGGGTCATTTTTAATGACTTTTCTCATATATTTTTGTACTATTTGCTATAAAATTTATACCAGCCATATGAAATGATTCAGTAAGCATAGAATTTTTCCTTCTCCAGAAGAATTTTTAAAGTGTTGCATTTTATGTTACTCAAATAAAACTATAAGACATTCATAAAACATCTATGGAGATGTCTTTTTTTTTTTGAGTCAGGGATAAGGTATAGATTTTGCAGATGTGTATACCATATGTACAGATAAAATAGTTTCGGTAAATTATTATTTTTTAAACTCTATCAAGATTTTTACTATTTTTTTCTAATGGAAATATATGAGATTTTAAATTATTCTTTTAAAAATTGGGCAACATTCCACACATTTGACATGTAACATTTTCATTATACTTCTAGTTTTTATTAAAATCTCTCATGTGGCCCACTAGTTTTTTGTAACTAGTTTATTAAATAAAATTTGGAGTTGTCTTTCTTGATATTTATTCCTAACTTAAGTTTGTTAAGCTAAAAAAACCTGTTCTATGCAAAAATTACTCTCACACATATTTCCTTTTTTCAAAAAAAAAAGATTTCTCTCCTAGTATAGTATGTGTGCAGTTTGTAAGAATACACCGTATGGTTAAAAATTTCAAAATCTCTACATAACGACTGTGGTTGTTTTGTATAACATCCATAAGAACATAATATATATTTACTGTGTTGTCCAAATAATTGATATAGATATAAGTAGATATATCTTCTACTTACTTGATCTATAACTTAAAGGTAGATTTGTCAATATCGCCTAATGATTATCCTAGTGTTCTGTATGTATTTGGAACTATGCTAAATGAAACAAAAATTTGAATGGATTTTTTTGTTTTTTTTAATTAATGTTTAAGTACATTTAATTTTATATTTTTGGAGCTATAACAGGTTTTTAGGTTAATTTAGATTATTATAAAAACTATTTTTAAAAATATCAAGTTCAGGGCGGAACCTGTGGCTCAGGAGGGTAAGGTGCCGGCCCCACATGCCAGAGGTGGCGGGTTCAAACCCAGCCCTAGCCCCCCTCCAAAAAAATATCAAGTTCAGTCCATTTCTACTTCTTATGTTTATTTATTTTTTCTTTATTTCAGTCATCTTATTTTTTATACTTATCATTATTTTCTTTCCTTTTATTGTTCCTGACTTTCATTCCCTTGGACTGCTAAAGTTTAAAATATTTCATATTTTATTAGTTCTACTGCTATAGGAATTATTTTGTTTGATTTCTCATCATATTAATCATTAAAATTTTAATTTCTATAATCTGTAAAATATAATGATACTAGTTATTTCTTCAGTATTCAAAGAAACATAAATTTTATATCCTCAAAGTATTTAAATTTTATAATTATTCAGTATTGCTTAAGCAATAAAATACTAATTATTGTTATAATTATTATTTTCTACTGTCAGAAGTTATTTAGATTTACCCACATGATTATCACATTTTTTGCTCTCATCTTTGGTCTAAAAATCTCATTCTTTTCTTCTTCTTTTAAATTTCTTCTTTCTGATGTACATTATATTGTGGTTCTTTTGAGATGTCACATGTGTTATTATCCTCCTATCTTGTTTCCTTTTTCTTAAAAAATATTTTTTTAATTTACAAATAAAAATTTTATATATTTGTGGGATATAGCATGAGCTCTTGATGTAGTCATGGATTTCGAAACGTCTAAATCAAACTCACTAACATATCCATCACCTCACATTCAATACCTACCCTCAGCAGTTTCCAAGCATGTAATACATTGGTATACTACAATCTTTATGTCCTACAATATATCTATCTCCTGCATTCCTCTTCTTTTCCTTATTAACTACCTCCGCTCCTGGTAATCTCCGTTGTACTCTGCTCTTTAGATTTATCCACATGCTTATCATTGTTTTTACTAACTCTTTATACAGCTCATTCTATTTAGAATCCACATATAAATGAGATTATGTGATATTTGTCTTTCTGTGCCTGGCTTATTATTACACCATAATGTCCTCCTATGTAAAAAATGTCCTCAAATTGTCAAAAATGACAGGATTTCTTTCCTTTTGAAGGCTGAATAGTATTCAATTGTGCATATATACCACATTTTCTTTATCCATTTATCTGAAGATGGCCATTTAGGTTGATTCCAGATCTTGGCTATTGTGAATAATGCTACAATGAAGGCAGAAATACTCTTTCACACACTGTCTTCACTTCCTTTGAATATACACTCAGTAGTGAGTTTGCTGGATGATACAGAAATCTTATTTTTGCTTTTTGTGGATCCTCCATACTGTTTCCATAAGACTGTACGAATGTATATTGCCATAAAAAGTGTACAGATACCTCTTTTTCTCTATATGTTCTCCAACACTTATTTCACATCTTGTCTTTTTTTAAATCTTTTTTTTCCTTTTTCTTAATTTCATGTCTTTTGACCCTTGTTAGTGTGAGGTCACATCTCTTGTGGTTTTGATTTGCATTCTCCTGATGATTAATGATTTTTTAAAAGAATATTAAAGTATAAGTTTATTTAATATTAAATAAAGAAGAGGAGAGGAGAGGAGAGGAGAAGAGAAGAGAAGAGAAGAGAAGAGAAGAGAAGAGAAGAGAAGAGAAGAGAAGAGAAGAGAAGAGAAGAAGATGGGGGTGGGGGAGAGAATGGTGTGAATTCCCAAAGAAATAAAGAAAGGAAGAATACTAGCTAATTAGTGATCTTGAACATGTTTTGTTTGCCTATTGGCCATTTATTTGTTTTCTTTTTAATGTCCTTGGCTTATTTTTATTTAGTTTATTTGTTTTCTTGCCATTAAGCTATTTAAATTCTTTATCTACTTTAGATATTAACCTCTCCTCAGATTGAATGTGTTGCAATATATTCTCCTATTCCATAGGTTGTCTTTTCACAACATTGACTATTTGGGGGTTTTATGCAGAATCTTTATAGTTTGATACAATCCAATTTGTACAATTTTGCTTTGGCTACCTGTGTTTTGTGGGTTATAGCCAAACATCTTTGCCATGTCCCATGTCAAGAAGCTTCCCACCTGTGTTTTATTCTTGTACTTTTATAGTTTCAAGTCTTAAATTTAAATCTTCAATCCATTTTGAGTTGTTTTTTGTATGTGGGATAAGATAAATTTCCAATCTCACTCTTCTGCGTAGCAGTCTGCATGTAGTTCAGTAGTATTTATTGAAGAGACTATTTCATCTCTACTGTTTTCTTTTGATATCTTTATAAAGATAAGTTAACTTTTAATGCCTGATTTCTGGGCTCATTTATTCTGGTTCATTAGTCTATGTGTCTCTTATAGTGCAAATACCATACTGTTCTGTTTACTATATATTTGTAATAGATTTTAAGATTAGGTAATGTGATGCCTCCAGCTTTGTTCTTTTTATTTGAGATTGCTTTGGCTATTCAGAATTTTGCATTGTTCCATATGAATATTAGGATTGTACTTTCTATTCTGTGAACAATGTCATTGGAATTTTGATAGGCATTGCATGCATTCTATAGTATGGACATTGGAGTAATAATATTTTTTCCAATGCACAAAATAGCTTCCATTTCTTCCATCAATGTTTTCTAGTTTTCAGTGCCCAGATCTTTTACCTCTTTGATTAAATTTATTTCTAAGTATTTTTTATGCTCTTAAAATCAGTTTGTTTTCTCTCTTTATTTTTTGGAGAGTTTATTTATTGTACAGAAACAGTACTGATTTTTGTTACGCTGATTTTGTATCTTGTGGTTTTATTGTTTTTTTTGTGTACAGTAATAGAATCTGAGTAGAATTTTCAGAAGTTTTCTATGTATTAGATTATGTTGTCTGCAAACAGAGACAAATCAACTTTTACCTTTCTGATTTGTATGCCTTTTATTTCTTTATTCAATAATAAATTAGCTATATATTGAATTGAGGCATGAAAAATATTTTCTCCTGGTACTTAAATAACAATGTTTCCCCTCCTTAATGCTATACTTGAAAAGTTAATCTATAAGTCCTTAGTGTCATTCTCCTATATGTAATTCTATTTGTTATCTTTGGGTATGCTTAAGACTACCTTCCATCTTTTAAGTGATATGCCCTATAATATTTTAAATATTTGCTTAAGGTTACTGTGCATCCCACTTCTGAGAATTCATGCATTAATACTGTTGGTAAATTATTTCTGGTAAATATCATCACTCTCCCTATCAATCACCCTCAATCCTCCCCTTTCCTCTTCCCCTCCTCCCTCCACTAGAATCAATTGTATTTTTCTCACATACGGACATATAGTTGTTTATCTGTTGATTTCATATCAGTTTTTCTGTTTTTTTTTTTTGAGACAGAGTCTTACTTTTTCATCCTCAGTAGAGTGCTGTGGTGTCACAGCTCACAGCAACCTCCAGCTTTTGGGCTTAGGCAATTCTCTTGCTTCAGCCTCTCGAGTAGCTTAGGTGCCTGTCACAATGCTTGGCTATTCTTTGTTGCAGTTTGGCCAGGGCTTGGTTTGAACCCATTACCCTTGGTATATGGGGCCAGTGCCCTATCCACTGAGCTATAGGTACCGCCCTGATTTCATATCAGTATTGAACACATTAGTTACTTGATTTTCCATTTTTATGAAACTTTACTAAGAAGAATATGCTTTAACTCCATCTAGGTTAATACAAAGGATATAAAGTCTCCATCTTTTTAAATGCCTGAATAGTATTCCATGGTATACATATACATCACAGTTTATTAATCCATTTATGTGTTGACGGGCACCTGTGTTGATTACACATCTTGGTGATTGTGAATGGAACTGAGATGAACATTCTAGTGCAAATGTCTTTATAAAAAAAGATTTATTTTTCTTCTGGGTAGAAACCTAGTAATGGGATTGTGGGATATACTTTTTGCTCTTTGAGGATTCTCCATGTTTCTTTTTATAGAGGCTATATTAGTTGGCCATCTCAGAAGTTTAAAAGAGTTCCCTTCCCTCCACACCCATATCACCCTCTGCAGCTTTGGGATTTTGTAATGTGGGTTATTCTCACTGGGAGTAGGTGATATTTCAGGATGGTTTTGACTTGCATTTCTCAGATGATTAGGGATCATGAGCATTTTTTTCAGGTGTTTTTTTGTCATTCATTTATCTTCTTCAGAGAAGTTCTATTCAAGTTGCTTGCCCAGTTATACATGGGATTGTTTGCTTTTGTTGATTAGTTTGAGTTCTCTGTAGATTCTAGTTAAAAGCCATTTGTCAGATTCATAACATGCAAATATCTTCTTCCTTTTTAGGGCTGTCTGTTTGCTTTAGTTGTACTCTTAGCTGTACAGAAAGTTTTTAGCTTGATCATGTTCCATTTATTATTTTTTATGTTGCAACAATTGCCAAGGAGGCCTTCATAAAATTTTTTCAAGAGTTTTTATCACAGCCTTTTTCTAGAATTTCTATTGTTTCATTTCTTAAAACACAAAATGATGGACACTAAACAACCTTATGGTGAATGACAGCTGGGACAAGGAGGAAATAAAGAAGAAAAGCATTATCTTTCTTGAACAAATGACAATGAAGCCACTAACTATCAAAACCTGTGTGATACTATAAAGACAGCCATAAGAGGCAAATTTATTGCATTAAATACTCACATTCAAAAAACAGAAAGGGCACAAATCAACAACCTAATGATCCATCTCAAGGAACTAGAAAAGGAAGAGAAATCTAATCACAAACCATGTAGAAAAAGAAATAACTAAAATCAGATCAGAATTAAATTAAATTGAGAACATAAGAACCATTCAGATGATCATCAAAACAAAAAGATGGTTCATCAGAAAGATTAATAAAATTGATACACTCTTGGCCAGATTAAGTAAAAACAGAAAAGCAGATCACTAATAACTTTAATTAGAAACTAAAAGGGGGGCTTGGCACCTGTGGCTCAAGTGGATAAGATGCCAGCCACATACACCCAAGGTGGCGGGTTCGAATCCAGCATGGCCTGCCAAACAACAATGGCAGCTGCAACCAAAAAATAGCTGGGCGTTGTGGCAGGTGCCTGTGGTCCCAGCTACTTGGGAGGCTGAGGCAGGAGACTCGCTTGAGCCCAGGAGTGGGAGGTTACTATGAGCTGAGATGCCACGGCACTCTACCCAGGGGGACAGCTTGAGGCTCCTGTCTCAAAAAAAAAAAAAAGAAACTAAAAGGTGGAAGTAACAAAAGATACCACACAGATACAAAAGAACACTGACTACTACAAAAAACTCTATGCCCCAAAATTTGAAAATGTGGAGGGAATGGATGAATATTTAGAATCAAACAATCTCCCTAAACTCAACTAGAAAGAACTAGAAATTTTAAACAGACCAATATCAAGCACTAATATTACAGCAACAATAATAAATTTTCCATAGAAGAAAATACCTAGACCAGATAGTTTTGCAACAGAATTCTACCAAACCTTCAAAGAGGACCTCACCCCTATCTTACAGAACCTATAAAAAAAACATAGAGAAGAAAGGAATCCTCCCCAACACTTTCTACAAAGAAACATCATCCCGATATCAAAACCTGGAAAGGACCAACAAAAAAGGAAAATTCTAGACCAATATCATTAATGACTATTGATGATAGTCAAAAATATTGATATGCAAAAATATTCAATAAAATTCTAGCAAACAGAATATAGCTACACATTAAAAAAATTATAAATGATGATCAGGTAAGCTTTATTCTAGGGATGTAAGGTTGGTTCAACATACGCAAATCCATAAATGTAATTCACTATATAAATAAAAACAAAAACAAAGACCATTTGATCCTCTCAATTACACAAAAAAAGGCATTCGACAAAATTCAACATCCCTTCCTGACAAGAACACTTATGAAAGCAGGCGTAGATGAGACATTTCTTAAAACAGTAGAGGCCATCTACAACAAACCCATAGACAATATCATACTGAATGGAGTAAAACTGAAAGCATTTTACTTAGAACTCTAGCCAAACAAGGTTGTCCACTGTTGCCAGTGCTATTCAACATAGTGCTAGAAGTTCATCCTGTTCTGTCATTCATCTTAACTCCCCCTTAATACTTCATCTATTTTACTCTCTATGTTATATCCAAAATAATTTTTAAACTCTGTTTTTCATTTTACTAATTCTCTGTTCAACTATGTCTAACATGATGGCTAAATTTTTCACTTCTTTTTTATATATTTATTTTTCCTGAAATTCTAATTCATTCTAATTCTAATTAGTCAGTCTATGCTTTATTTTATAGTGGTATGTTTCATTATTCTGTATTTTATCCTGCCTTTTATGAACTCAATCATTTTAAATATTTAAATTCTATTACTTGTGCTCTAATCCTACTGTTTTTATTTGCACAGACTCCTACAATTTACCTATTGAATGTTTTGCCATCTTACATGGGGCATGTCTGCTTCTATCAATATCATCAGTAAAGACTAATTTTTTCTTTCAAATCATCATAATTTAAACTTTTTAAAATAAAATAAAATGCATTACTAGAAAAAATAAAATTACCAGATATCAAAAGAAAGGTATAAGGCTTTAAAAAAATTAGCACACTTTTGTGTTAATTACTCTGTAAATTGCCATAATCATTTTAACACCCTCAATTTCTATATGTATCTTGTTGTTGATAAATAGAAAACACTTCATGAACTAGCTGCAGTCCACAGATCACATTCTAAGTAGCACTGCTCTATAGTGATTTTTTTGTGTTTGTTCCAGTCTTACATAGCAAATGTGTCACTAATATTAGCAAAAATTTTACCTTTGCTTTTTGGTTGAAAGATTCTCAAATATGTAAATAAAGTAAATTTAAACCTCATACCTCCCTGAAGTATAAGCTAATGTTCATAAGAGGTAGTACATTTAGATAATAGCATAAGAAGGTAAAAACAAGCTTCTATCAGTTATATTGAAGAATTAATACTTTTCTTGATCATCCTTTTACTCAGGGTATAGTCTATTAAACTTCAATACATTTTCATCGAGGGCTACTGATGAACGTGTAGCCACAAATAAATGGGTCATCTCTTGTTTGTAACCAAGTAATTTGTAACATACTATATTAACCTGTTATTTTTGAAATCTACCAGATGCAAAATGCTAAGAAAATGAAGGCAAATAATCTACATGACAAAAAATAATTAGCTGAAATTTATACTTTCTCCAAGTTTTTTTTTAAGAGACAGAGTCTCACTTTGTCACCCTCAGTAGGGTGCTGTGGCGTCACAAATCACAGCAACTTCCAGTTCTCAGGCTTAGGCAATTCACTTGCCTCAGCCTCCTGATTAGCTGGGACTACAGGCACTCCCAACAATGCCAGGCTATTTTTTTGTTGCAGTTTGGCCAGGTCTGGGTGGAACCCACCACCCTTCATATATGGAACCGAGCCCTACTCACTGAACCACATGCGCCACCCACTTTCTCCAAGTTTTAAAAATGGTTGGAACTATGCCAACTGTGTGCAATGTACCTGAAATGCCTAAAACAAGGTGATGCAATGTTATATAAACTACTGTAGGAAAAATACAGCATTCAAATTCTATAAAAAAGCTTTAAATGTCAGAATATTAATGGAAGATTATATGAAATCTGCTAACTGAAATAACAAAGGAGTGTATTTCATGAAATTAAAATACAGTTATTATTCTAGACATTTGGGTCACAAAATTAATGACACATGGAAAATATGTGTTAGTAAAATAAATCAGACAATAAATAAATAAACTACCTTTTGACAGTGATTAGTCCTAAATTTTAATATAACCAATTTTGTGGTTGAAGACACAATATGGAGGTACATGGCATAATATACTCAAGAAAGACTTTTCTCAAGGCGCCAGCCACGTACACCTAAGGTGGCAGGTTCGAATCCCCAGCCCGGACCCGCCAAACAACAATGACGGCTACAACCAAAAAAAAAAATAGCCGGGCGTTGTGGCGGGCGCCTGTGGTCCCAGCTACTTGGGAGGCAGAGGCAAGAGACTCGCTTGAGCCCAGGAGGTTGGTTGGAGGTTGCTGTGAGCTGTAATGCCATGGCACTCTACCCAGGGGGACAGCTTGAGGCTCTGTCTCAAAAAAAAAAAAAAAAAAAAAAAAAAAAGACTGCCTTCCTTGACCAAAGCAAATGCCAGCTCTTTGCACAAGGCTTCAACTCAACCAGAATATACAACTCTCAGTTTAGACATTAACTCCAACACATCCACCAAATTCTCCCTTCCCTTTAGTCAAAAATGCCAGGCCCCATAATGACCTCACTCTGAAGGCTACCACATGCAGATGTATGCCACTCAGATTGCCCCCTGTGCACATTTAGTATCATCCCCATAAAAATCCACCTCTGGCCCTGAGACCTGACCTGTATGCCCTGTGGTCCCAGCTCTACCAGCTGTGCCAGGTCATTCTTGCCTCACTGAACCCAGCAGGAAGGACTCTGCCCATCCATCTTTTTGTAAAAATGTCCTCATCTGTCTTATGTCCAGGTTGATACCAACCCCACACAGGGCACACTGATGTACCTCATTACAAACTTTGTGTGCTGTTATAGAAATACTGCTAAGTTAAAACTGATTTAAAAGTGAGGGCATGTGTTGAAAGTGTTTGGAGGGAAATGTATTTCTATAATGGGATTATTTTCTTTCCTCTTCTCTCTCCTTCCTGTACTGAATTATATCTCAAACCCGGGTGTGAGATCATAGATTTAACATAGGTAAGGGTGTCTAGCAGTACTGCAGATTTCTGCCAACAGATGTACTAGTTCTGGGTGTGCTCAGTTCTGGGGTATCTTCCAGCAGGGGCCGGTCCCATCCCTGCTGAGCTTATTCTTGCATTGCATTAGGTTTCCTTCCTGATTTCTCCTCAGGACGTAGATAAGAACGAAGTCCTTATTTTACGCAGTCGCTATAAGGGTTGTGAAGGAGAAGGAGAAGGACAAAGGATCGAGTGGGCAAAGATGATACAAAATGTACAAAACAATCTTCTGGGAGCTGTGATAACCTAGTCGAAAAGACAAGAAAGTATGTGATTTGCACCTGAATATTTGTCAAAGCAATAAATGCCATGACAGAGATCACAAGGAGAGACTTATCACCAAGTGAGTGGTCCGGGTCAGGGCTGCACCTTCTCATGAAATAACCAGAGCTGGCCCCTGGAGGAAATGTAGTTCCATGGGGCCTTGGAGGGTAGCCAGGAAGAAGGGAGCATGTCAGGTGGAAACAAGTTGTAAGAAAAGGGGGCAGAGGGGAAGTGCAGAGCTGAAGAAGACATTCATGCCAGGCAGAAATGGAAAATGGGATTGGAAAGTCAGGCTGGGACCAGGCTGCTGAGGGCTATGAATACAAGCTGAGTTGCAAGTTGCCCCTTATAAGCCCAGGAGAGCCTGGGCTTGTGGTGGAGTCCTAACAGATTGGTGGAAGCAGATACCAGAGGCCAAGACCAGTTAGAAGGTTCATGTAATGATGTAGCCATGGACGGGGGTGAGGGAGGAGCCTGCACAAAATTGGCAACTGTGGGAGGGAAGAGGTGGAAGTGGACTTTGGGCACCAAAAGAGCAATCAGCAGGACTCGAGTGAAAACTGAGCATGAATAGCAGTGGGGGCAGGACAGCAGAGGAGACCTGAAACCTAGAAATACAAGAAGACCCTGGGGCTGGCTCCAAGTCTGAGTGCTAGAAGAAGGGTCTATGGGTGTAGGAAGGTGGGAGGGTGGCTGCCACACAGCCCAGGCTGTTAATCAATGTGTCACCTGGATTTGATAAAAAGGCATTTAGGGGCTGTGACCAGGTGGTCTGTTGCATCCTGGAAGGATAATACTCTGCCTTAGGAAAAATAGAAGAAACCTACGTACCCCTGTCCCCCCCCCCCCCCCCAACGCTTGTGAGTGGCTGTCACAGCCACTTGGCAGAGCAGTATCACCACTAGGTTTTACCGAGTTTGGGTAAGTGTCTAGGATTTAGCTAACTTCCTCTCATCTTCTGCCACACCGTGGCATCCCACCTTGCTGTCCCCTAATCTACAGTAGCATGTGTTTTCATTAACTCTTTGTAAGGCAGCACTGTCCTTGGCATGAAACGAGCCTGCTGTGGCTGTGTTCATCCCCAGCAAAGGTAGCAGCCCTCGTGACCTCCTGGTGTGAATGTGTAAGGAGGAGGAGTCTCTGAAGTCTACTTCCATTTAATTCAGGAAAGCCACTTTCCTTGGCTGGCGTAACAATAATGAGCTTAATTTTTTAGTTGCGAGGGAAAGCTGCTTGCTCAGCTTGGCATCCTCTTTGCTGTGGCAGCCGGCCCGCTGACCTCATCATTTGGGTTCTCAATTCTTACCGTGGAAACACCACCACAAAAGTGAAATGCTGTATGTTGCAGAGTCATGCACCGGCTGATTGCTTGTTTATAGTGACGTAAAGATTTAAACTGCATGTTAGACCTCCCCCAAATGGCCATAAATGTGGTGTTTGAAGACTGAGCTCATGTGTGGAATAGGACAGAGAGTCACCGTAATGAACGGTTAGGTTAATGACCACAGTCTGTCCTCTCGGACTCACCTGTCTGCTCACAAATATCTGCCGAGACTCAGGCCATTAGAAGTGGGAAGTTTGGTAGCATGATGAGAACCCCTGGTTCCCAGCAGGTTGGTGTCTTTGAACTACATTGGGAGAAGCTACTGCATTTTGGGATTGTTACAAAACGAGGAGTCGACTGCACAAAGCTGACCCCTTCCTTTGAAGCCAGGCGTCAGTGTACAGAGGCGTCAGCAGGGGGATGGTGCCCTGTGCTCTGCCTCAGCAGCTGACGCCGAGATCCCTGGGCAGGCTGTGAGTGTGTGTTCATTAGAGGTTAACACCTGTCAGCCACATAACACAGAATTCATCTCCTTGTGTTGATTTTTAGGGTCAAACGTCAGTGTTGCTAGTAAATGCCTGCCGCCAATAACCTGCTCCTCCCTGTTCCCCAGCACATAGCCCGAGTGCTACTTGCCAGCTATCAGCACAGCTAGGTGGGGCTCACATGGAGGGCAGGCTTCTGTCTTGGGAGTGCCTGTCCCCTTCAAAGACCATATTGGCACGAACTACATCCAACAGCTATGCTTCCAAAATCATTTGACATGCATGTTACCTGAGTCCTCACAAACATCTCTGTGAGCCAGGTGGTACCATCTTTTCATAGATGAGAAAACTGAAGTTCAGAGATGTACCTCAGGTCAGGAAGCAAAGCTCCAGCAGGGCCAGGGTCATAATCAGCCTTAATGCACACTCTTCGTAACACCACCACAGTCGTGAGAGACAGCCTTCCACGTCAGTGGTACAGCCCCTCGCATGCTCCTGCTGCTTCACGAGGCTCTCACAGCAGGTGGTCTGTGTCGGAATAAGACTGCAGATGGTGAGGAGGCCACTGGCCCCACACTCAGTTGCCTTTAACTCCAGTTCTGCCTTTGTGTCAGCTGTTCCCTAACCCCCATAAGCACTCACTGTCAGGGCTGTCTGAGCTCTGGGAGGGATGTGCAGCACACCTGAGAAAGCAGGAGACACAGCGCCCCCTCCAGACACCCTGGCAGTGTGAGCTGCCAGCCTGGCATCCCCAGTGCTGCCTTACATGTGGCTTTCCAGACCAGGTAACTGCTTTGCTGGCCGCAGGTTAATACCTGAAGACTGGGTGTGGGGCTATACAGGAAAAGCAAACTAATTCTGTTTTATTTACTGGGGTTTTTGTTTGTTTTGTTTTGTTTAAGATAGAGTTTTGCTCTATTTTCCAGGCTACAGTGCTGTGGTGGCCCAAATCACAATAGCCTCAAACTCCTCGGTTCAAACAGTCCTCCTTCTTCAGCCTCCCGAGTAGCTGGGACAATAAATACCCAACGCCACACCCGGCTAGCTTTTCTATTTTATTTTTTTCATAGAGACAGGGTCTCATTCTTGCTCACATAGGTCTCAAACTCATGAGCTCAGTGAGCTCTCAGCTCAGCCTCTCAGAGTGCTAGGATTACAGGCATGAGCCACTCTCTATTTTGAATTTGAAGGACATCTTAGGACTTCTCACTGCATCTCATCACAGGAGGAGATAGGGATATTGCCCACCAAAGGTGTGGCTAGGAAAATTCCCAGAGCCCTGTGAGCACAAGATCTTCAAGTTGCCAGTCCTTTGTGGGGGGTTTTGTTGTTGTTGTTTTGTTTTGTTTTGTTTTTTGAGACAGAGTCTCAAGCGTCGCCCTGGGTATAGTGCTGTGGCATTCACAGCTCACAGTAACCTCAGACTACGGGGTGCAAGCGATTCTCTTGCCTCAGCCTCCCAAGTAGCTGTTTGGAAGGCCTAGGCTGGATTCGAACCCACCAGCCCCAGTGTATGTGGCTAGAGCCCTAGCTGCTGAGCTACAGGCGCTGAGCCAGTCCTTTGTGTTTTGATACGAGTTCTTTCCTTCACTTTCTTCACAGCACCAGAAGAGAGGAAAGCCAGGTACCAGTGAGGAATGAGAGCAAGGGAGAAGCAGGGGTCAGGCTAGGGTAAGGAACAGAGGCCGAAGAGCTCCTTGGGGACCTGCAAACTGTGCCTGGGGGGCTGGAGAAAGGGGCACATGGGATAAGTTCCTGGGAAGTCAGTGAATATTTGTGGCTCACTGTTTTCCCCAGGGTCAGCTCTATGTAAACTTTATTTTCAACAGTTACTTAAATAGCACCTATCCAAAGAAAGCTCTCACACCACCTAGCTTTTACCTGAATGGCAACTTCTGGTCTCCAAACACACAGTTAACATGTAAATAGTCTTCACCTTCCAGGGCCCAGGGCTCCTCATAGTGAGGACATAGCCCAGAAGGATCTGTGCGAACACAGCACCCTTGTTACACAGCGGACAGCCAGACTGGGCCACGGAGTCTGTAAAACCTCTTGGAGACAGGGTCAAATATTTATATCCCACTGGCTTCTTTATAAACTCTACTCAAATAACTCTACTCTTAATAATATCTTAATTATTTAAGATAATTAAATCATACTGCGTTCTTTGATTTTTTTTAACTTGAATCATTTCTGAGCAAATACATCATGTTTTCCCCCGCCTCCTGAAGCCATTGTAAGAAAGGATTGTTGTTTTTAAAAGGAAGAACGAGATGCATTATTTGTGTGTGGTAGAGGCTGTGATACTGGCATCCCTTTTTCCATGGAGAAGGTATAATGAACAGCTCTACACCCCGTCCTGCCCTGTTGCCTGGGGCTTGCCCACAGAGAAGTACTCTGGAAGGAAAAACAGCCTCCATGGCCCTTGTAACCAAGGCTAGTTGAGCCTCAGTCCTGTTTCACGTCAAAAGTAGGATCCCTGGCTCGGCGCCTATAGCTCAACCGGCTAAGGCGCCAGCCACGTACACCTAAGGTGGCGGGTTCGAATCCCCAGCCCGGACCCGCCAAACAACAATGACGGCTGCAACCAAAAAAAATAGCCGGGCGTTGTGGCGGGCG
>CAUYTI010091463.1:0-11694 GCA_963575145.1 Galago senegalensis | reverse complement strand
GGCCCACCAAACAACAATGACGGCTGCAACTAAAAAATAGCCAGGCGTTGTGGTGAGTGCCTGTGGTCCCAGCTACTTGGGAGGCGGAGGCAGGAGACTCGCTAGAGCCCAGGAGTTAGAGGTTGCTGTGAGCTGTAATGCCACGGCACTCTACCCAGGGGGACAGCTTGAGGCACTGTCTCAAAAAAAAAAAAAAAAAAACTTAAATTTTTTAAAAAACACTGTTAGTCACAAAAATAGAAGACTGTTAGATGAAACATTAGGTCATTTTCAAGCTGGAAGATGAGTTGGGCCATTAAGAGTGCAGATGTGATTTCAGACCTGCCTGAGCTAATGCCTGAGTCAGGTCACCAGATCCTGAAATCACCGCCAGGATGTGTGTAACCACTGTCCATGTAACCACTGTCCATACGGATCCAATGTAACTGTTGAATTTGCCTCCCATGCACAATACACATGTCTTTTTTGTGTGTTTCAGAGTTCAGTGCTATCAGAATTTTTTTTTTTCTTGCAGTTTTTGGCCAGGGCTGGGTTTGAACCTGTCACCTCCAGCATATGAGGCCAGCACCCTATTCAGAATTTTGATTTGTTTTTTTCAGCTCAGGAGCTGGTATGACAATGTATCTGGTATCAGGAAGAATACAGTGTTACACTGCTAGACAGGCTGGGGTGCTCCTTACCATGCAGCGCCTGCCAGCGTAGGCAATTCATGTGCTTTTCATGTGCTTTTTACTTCTCCAAAAGTTCATTTATGTTAGGTAGATTGCCCATCGAGCAGATCACACAATCGTAGGAATCTAATCTGCAGGCGTGGAAAGGGGCCTGAACACCACACTCCACGTAGACACCTGTCCTTGCTGTGCTGAGGGGTCCAGGAGAGAGCCCATTCATTAATGCAACAGAATGTGGCCCGCCACGCACCAATGACCACCTTGCTTTTCTCAGCCTTTCCTGGTGTTCTTCAGAAGAGCGGCACTGTAGAGTGTGAAGACGTGGCCTTGGAAGGCTCAGACTCCCCACAACTCACTGTGCACCTTCCCCCATGTGAACACGCACCACACACATATGTGTGAACTATACATAGGGCTGGTGGGCAGAGTGATGTCACCCATGATGCTCATGTCCAACTTCCTGGAACTGGCCAATTTGTCACCTTATAAGGACAAAGGGATTTTCAAGATGAGAAGATTGCTTTGGATTGTTGGGTGGTCCAGTATAACCACAGGGTCCTTGTAAGAGGGAGGAAGGGGGGACATAGAGGAGACGACGTGGTCGCAGAGCCAGAGGCTGAAGTGACATGAGGAAAGACCGAGGGTCTAGGCACATCAGTGGCCTCCAGAGGTTGGAAAGGCAAGGAGGCAGAGTTCCCCCTGGAGCACGCCCATGAAAACAGTCCTGCAGACACCTTGACTTTCACACTTTTGCCCTCCAAAGATGTAAAGTGTTGATGTCAACCATTAAACTGATTTGCTACAGAAACTCCATCCTGCTAGGAAGATAACATAATGGCCAGTCAGGGACCTCCCTGTGCGGGCTCCACTGTGAATGCAAATTGCTAAGGGTACCTTCCCTGGCTCCTGCAGGGGGCTGTGGGACAAAGGTCATGTTCGCAGACATGTGCTTTGCAAACTGTAAACATACATGTGAGGGCATCACTCAACGGAGGGGCGCGCAGGAGGAGGCACTGTGTCTCCGCATCTCCTTGTGAAATCTGAGTGCCGTATGTTGAAATGGTGGGTGAAAAATTGGAACAACTTTGAGCTTCATGTTATTTTTAAAAGTACCTCCCAGATGGCCTCTGGGCTGCCTGCCGCTTGATGGGTGATTTGCCTAGTGGAAAGCAAGTCTGTGCCTTTCCCCACCTCGGCATCTAAGCGAGAACTTGGCAGGTGTATGACCAGTTCTGCTGCACAGTCCCTGGGAGTGAAGAAAAAGAGGAGGGCACGTAGGTCAGAGAACACTGCTGAACACGAGATGCAGCAGTGAGCAGGGACAGCCCTCACAGAGGAGGAGACCGATGCTGGAGACACCACCTGCAACTTGGGTGGCTCAGCACACTGCAAAGACTCTGCTCACTCACGTCCACAGGTCTTGGGATGGGCGGAGGAGCTTGGCCCTACACAGTCATCCTGAGACCACACTTTCCTTGGGTGTTGCCGTCACCACTAATGTGTCAATGTGTGTATACACTGCTCACCAGCAAGGGAGGGCGTGACGAGGGATGGCGTGCTGGGGACAGCAGGGACTGGCCAGGGCGTGCGGCACCTCACTCCTCCCACACCCACAGCCACACTCCCTGCCACCCTGGCTGTGACGAGACAGACGTGCACAGGGGGCCGAGGAGGCCTGGGACATGCAGCCTCTGCCCCACAATCTTTTTCTAGGTGTAGCTTTTCTAAAAACTCTCGTTAACTTTAGAAATTGGCATTCCAAAATATCTCATATCCAGAAGAGTACTGTTTGTCAAAGCAAAGGGTGAACATCTTATAATGAAGTAGACCTATAATTTACCTTTTTCTTAAGGACATGTTTGTAAAATCTTACTATGTTCTCCCATGTTTGAACATTTCCAAAGCCTACCCCTTTTAAAAAACAACCTATTAACAAAAAGCCTCTGATTCTGTGAGGACTAAAGTTATCCCTCTTTCTGTAACTGATCTTTTAGTCCTTTGATCTCTGGAGTTTTTAATTGACTTCTTACTTATAATCGACACACAACTGTACCTATTTATAATGTTTCAATTCTTGTGCACACTGCACAGCCCTCAGGTCAGGGTGAAGGTCTCAGCTGCTGTGTTACACACTCATCATTTCTTTGTGGTGTGTATAATATCCAAACTCTCTTCTGAGCTATGCTGAAATATGCACCACGGTGTTGCCTTCTGTAGTCACCCTGCTGTGTGACAAAACACAGAACGTGGTCCTGCCAACTGTAACCAGGTTCCCAGTGGCCAACCACTCCCCTACCAGGCTCCAGTGACCTGGTCCTCCCTCCACTCCCGTGAATCGGCTTTCCTGGATTCCACATGGAAGTAGGAGCACGCAGTATCTGTGTCCCTGTGCCTGGCTTATTTCCCTTATTCTGACGTCCTCGGGTTCCTCTGCTGTCACAGACAGCAGGATTCCCTCTGTTATAGCTGAACACTCTCCCTTTCCTGCTCATCTGTAGGGGGACACAGTCTGTGGCATGAAATCTCGTCCCTTTTGGAAGGTCTTCTCCCTCCTTCCTTGTTCCATAGATATTTCTACACATAAACACAACTTTTACAAGTTGTAAATTAAGGCAGCATAGTTTGTTGATCATTTAGCTCATAGTGGATGCCCCTTAAATACTGAGTAAAGGATGGCTGGAAGGACTATGGGAAGCCGACTTTCCTACCATTCAGACTAGATCACTATTTTTTAGCTCTAATTGTTCATCAGAATCACCATAAAATTTGCAAAAGTACAGTCTATACCATAACAAAGATTCAAACAAATCACAATAGCCAATATTAGGCCTAGAAATCAGTATTTTTAAAAATAGATGACGGTTTGGGTTAGCATTTACATTATATGTGGGCATACATATATTTATTCTTTCTTTTACTTTCAAATGTAAGGCATCTTTATATTATAGGTGTGGCTCTTGAAAGCAGCATTTAGTTGGGCTTAGTTTTTAATCCATTCCAATAATCTTTGGTTATTAATGGAACTGCTTCCTACTTTACATCTTAATGGAGTTAATTGGTTGAATCCTCCAACTTACTTTTGTACAAAACCTGAATTACTTTTGTTTTCTATTTTTCCACCTCTTCTATGACTTTCTTCTTAAATTTATTTGAAATTAGTATTTTTTATTATTCTTTTCTTCTCTTCCATTAACTTGCTATACATTTTACTGCTCTTGTTTGGTTATGCTTATCAAATTTAATAACAAATATAGTTTTACCATTTTTCAAAAACTCAACACGTTATAATATAAAATGCTACATGACTATGTATTAAATGTAATAATTTTGTTGTGAATACATGAAATCCACAAGACATCACATCATTTCTACATATAGCCGGGATCACTCCATGCACCTGCCTCTTTGCTGTCTGGGTTGCTTTTCCTCTCTTCATGCATTTCAGAGCTGCAATTAGTGTTTTGCTTCTGACTGAAGAATCCTCTAGTGTTTTCCTTGGCGTGTACCTGCTGATGACAAATTCTGTTCTATTTATCTGAAAGTGTCCTTTCTTTGCTTTCATATTTAAAGGACTTTTTTCTCACTGAATTGGAAATTACTTTCTGTAAGTATGTTTAATATAGAATCTTGCCTTCTGAATGGCATTCATTTTTGCTGAGAAATTAGCTTCCAGTAAGTGCTGGAGTTTTAGAAAATATTTTTCTAGATACTTAATTCCCAGTGATTTTATAATGATATACCTAGGTGTGACTTTTTTTTTTTGGTATTTCTCCTACTTAGAGTTTATTGTTTATTGAACTTGTGGATGAATGTCTTTCATCACATTTGAAAGATTTTTAACCCTTATCTTTTCAAATATTGCTTCTGTTCCTCCTTCCCAGGATCTCTGTTTTGAACGGGATAGAGTTCTGCACTTTGCCTCACACTTGTCTTACACTCTTTCATACGTATTTCTGCTATTTTGTCTCTCCTTGATTCTGAGGTTTTCTTCTGGCACATCCTCCAACTCACCTGTTTTCACTTGGGCATCTGTGGCTTCTGTGGCTAATCCCATCAACTGAGATCCTAATTTCAATTATTACAGTTTTCAGTTCTTAAATTTCCATTTGGTTTTAAGATAAGTTTTATTTGTCTCCTAAAATTTAATATTATGTTAAATTCCATATGCGTTTTTGTCATAATTACTTTGCATTCCTGGCAGGTCATTCCAGTGTGTCTGTTCCTATTGCCTGTTCTTTATTCTTGAGTTTTGGGTGAATCTGCCGTGTTGCATACCTACTGTTATTTTGTTTGGTTTATACACATTATAGATGGAAGACTGTCACTGCACTTTGAAGCTCTCTATTATGTTATCTTCCTCCAGAAAAGATTTACTTTTGTTTTTTCCATGCATTTAAGTTAGGGACAAAATAACTCAATCCAATCAGGAATTGATATGATTCAAAATTATGATTTTTTTCCTGTGAGAACTGAGCTATTTCCATTTTACCCTTATAACTAAGATGCAGCCCTACAGTCTCCCAGCCAAAAGTCTGCTGTGTTTAGGAAGGAGTGACCGGCTCAGTAGGCTGGGTTCTGGGTGGATGCCTAGTCCTGCAGCATCGCTGAACCCTCTGTTCCAACACACAGATCATTGCAGGTTACTCTGGTGTTGTGAAAGCCTCCAGCAGGAAAGTGGTGCTGAGGTAGGCTTTTTCTCCAGATTGTTTTAAATTTTGGCTGCTTTCTAATAGCTTCAAGAGG
The DNA here is from genome assembly GCA_963575145.1 of Galago senegalensis. Lineage (NCBI taxonomy): Eukaryota > Metazoa > Chordata > Mammalia > Primates > Galagidae > Galago > Galago senegalensis. Next base: position 6,280 of record CAUYTI010091463.1, on the reverse strand, counting down.
ATCACAAAAAAAGAGCCTAACCTTTCTATCAGCTGACGGAGGATTTTGAAACAAGATTGTACGTCATTGCAAAAGCCAGATCCTCCTTTGCCTAATGCCCCAAGTGGAAGGATGCCAAATACTCCCAGCCCCCTCCAGAATTAGTACAATGGCATTTATTAGTAAGGTGACAAGAATATTTCATGTCACAGTGTACGTTTATCACATTTAAACAAAACTTGGTTCTTAGAGTTGTCAGGGTAGAATTAATGTTAAGATTTGATGGGGCTGGAAGATCTCACAGCCAGAAAGGAAACTTCTCCAGCAGCAGACAGTGTTGGTTACCTGAGTGACAGACACTCCCTTCCTCTCCCTCTTCCTCCTGACAAGAGTGGGCAGAACAGGCTGCCCCACCAGCCTCTTGAAGATGGTCCTTGTGGATACAGCCTAATGCTTCCCATGAAGATACTTCCAGCAGAAGGGTTTCTTATCTTTCTCCTCACTCCTATGTTTAACATTTCTGAAGGAATAAAGCTATTAATGTGTTTCAATATGGTACCAAAGCTTTTGGCATCAAAAATGTTCTGGTAAGTTCTAAAATAAGATATATGGATAATAACTATAAAATGACAATCATTAGAGGAAAAATCTTATGAACAACTGAGAAAACATATTAATAAAAAGGATGAAAATCAGTATAACTGTTTAAAGAACAAAAATATAATTCTTATTAAAAATCATTTTATACAGAGTATACATTTATGCATGCAAATATTCTAAGTCTTAACTACGAAATTCATCATATTCTGAGAAATTCAAGCATGATCCAGAGACAGCAGCATCACCTCCAACTCTCTAAAGCCACCTCCACACTCCCAGGGTCATCACTTCCTGATCAGTGTATTGATCGACTCACCTTGCTCCACAGAACTGTGTGATGAGGAGACCCCTGCTCAGTTATTTTCCATTTGTACTCTTTTGTCTCTTATTAGAATTTTCCAGAAAGCAGCAGCACACCCAAGATTAGATTAGAGTGTGGAAGGGTAAATTGTCAACCCCTAAATGGATCAATAACATATTCTACAGCATCACAGATGGAGACCAAACCTTACACATTTGCCTCATGTAATGATGCCAAAAGCTAAAATCCTGGAGTATAACTGAGTGTGTCCTGCGAGGGGAGGAGGTCAGCACTGGGACCCCAGGGCATATTCCTGCACTATGTTCTCCAACATTTAAGCACTTTCATTGATTCTTAATTAGCAAATCCGTTTTCAAAGGTGTTGCTTTCATTTTCACAGCCAGAGAGACGACATGATTCTCTGATACCAGACAGTGTAGGGTGTGCCCACCCCTTAGTGCAGAGCTGCCAATTTGCCTTTAGGAAGCAGGGTCCCCAAACCCATGCATGTTAACAGACAGGTTTTAAAGCCTGGTCTGTAGAGCCCAGCCAAGTGCACCCCCCAGAAGGCAGCAGCACGCTGCAGGCCAGTCCCCAGGTGGCCTCTCCACCTGCACAACCTCCAGCTTCTCCCACCTGTCTTGTTGCTCCCAGGCCAGCCGTAGAGGGTGGCTCCTGCACAGAGCTTGGTGCTCTGCGGGGACCAATTCCAACTTGAGTGACACAGAAGGGAGAGATAAAGAGTCAGTGGTAGAGAATCAAGCCTGAAAACAGATCCAGCTAGCCCACTGCATGAAAACTAAGTACATGAGGAGGTCGACCCCCTGCCTGGAGCAACAGACACTCTCTGAGCGGAATACAGAGGTTTGAGATATTCCGTTATATATTTTCATAATGCGATTACTTTTTTTTTCCCAAAAGGGAAGCTTGCAAGCAGCAACATTACATGAAGGAAATTAAACTAACATGTGACACTAAATATGGCTGGGATGTTAAGTTGTTTTCTAGAAACTTTACGTGGCACCATCCTGTTCCTTACAAGTAGGGAGTTGAATTTTAGATTGGGCTCACTGGACTGCACTCCAAGTGTACCTGTATTGAATTAACTCCTTCTGAAATATACTCACAGTGGAGTGTAATTCAGATTAAGATTCTATTTTAGAAATTCAGAATCTATGAGAAAGTCATGACCAGCATATCCTGAACTGGCCCCAAAGAACAAGCCACTGGCTTCCAGCCTCGGCGTGCACTCTGTGGAGCGGTCTCTGGGAAGACTTGGACAACTACCAGGTGCAAATGAGACTAACTGGTGGACTTCCTCTGGGCAGGGCCACTGTTGCTGTCTGTCATCTCATGTGTAGGAAGAAGCACAGTGTCTGGCACAGGGTAGGATGTGAGGAGATGTTTATAGAGTGGATTAACTGACTGTGCTCCTCAGACAGATGCCAAATAAGCAGCTCCTCAGACAGATGCCAAATAAGCAGCTCAGTGGAACCTGGGCTACTCTCTGTCCTCCACATGCTCTCTCCCTGCAAAATGGAAGATGGGATATGGGAAACAATTTGGCTTGAAAAATAATCAACAGATTCCCAGGCAAGGCTCTGCCCTTTCTATCTGCAGAATCACAAGGTATGGGTTTTTCTGTTGTTTCTTGCTGTCCAGCTAACTTTCATCCATGTGTGTTGATCCTCTGCCACTTGCAGAGGGTACTCACCCAACTGCCCCCACCCGCCACCGGCCCTAGTTCATGCCATCTGCACTTCCTCTCCCCCGGGGAAGGGGAGGCCACCTCCTTCCTGCAGAGAGTAGAAGACACTTGTGAGAAAGCAGCTGGTATGGGAGGCTTGGGACTGGAAGTCTGTCTGTTTAAAGAAATTACCACAGAAGGCTCTCACATGTCCTTCATGAGGGATGTGGTCCTGACATTCTCTCAGTTCTTCAATCCTGATGGGAAGCAGCTGGTAGTATTTACCTGAGGAACTCACTCAGGTCTGACCTGTGAAGTGTCACCCTGTCCTCTGACCTGGCTCTTCACAAGCTGCTCTTAAGAGGACCACACGCAGGTGCAGGCCTTGCAGGCTTGCCCAATCACATGTGCCGTCTTGCTCCTGCAGGGAGCCATCCCATCGACTGCCAGGGCTTAGACGCCTCCCCAACACGATGCATAGCCACGTGCACACACCACAGTCTCCAAGCAAGACCACCCTTAAAACATGTGATAAATAGTCTACTGTGAACTTGAACAGGTGCAAAGATACTTCACAATATTTATTGTGATAACCTGTCCTGAGACATAATAGCCCACCATATCTTGCTCCTTTATCTACTCACATCATGCCAGATGCCTGCTAAGCGTCCCTGCAGAGATACCACGGGAACAAGGGACACAATCTCTGGGCCATGGTAAACTTCTTCACTATAAGATAAGAGGAAAAAATACACAAATATTCAAGACATTGAAACCCCAAGTCCCGAATAAAGGTAAACTTTAGGGCTGATGCAGAAACTGAAGCAGAAACCCTGGAGTGAAGAGGAGCAGTATTCAGGCACAGGTGTCCCTGTGAGCAGCAGCCACCATGCACGGCTCTGAGCGGGGTGGTCAGCTTGTGCCTCTGGGCAAGGGGCTGGGAAGACAGTGCGAAGCGGGGCTCCCAGGGCCCTTTTGTAGTCTTGATATTCTGAAGCCCTCACAGGGGCTTGGCTTGTGAAGCTTCTATCCTGACATATTAAAAATTTAAAAAAGACATTTAAAGCATTATTTATTTGCTTATTTATTAAATTGCTTTTAAAACTCCTTGTATTAGTATAACTGATATATGCATATTTTATGAAAAATAACCCTGTTTTCCATCACAGCAACTGTTGAAGAGAGTCATTGTTTCACACTGAGCAAATGCCTGTCTTAATAGAACAGCTGAATTCTCATCTGCCTCTGTACTCAACATATTGCATAAGTTGTTTTGGCTGAAGCATTTGAAGATGATCCAGCCTCTCAGATTCTGTAGTTGGATAAGGAGACCTCATAAACCCCCCAACAGAGTGTAAAGCACCCCCGGGGGGTCCGTGACTAGAACAGCAAGTGACCCAGAATTGAGAGGGGTGTGGGGTCGACTCTCGTGACATCTGGAGGCATGATAAGGAGTCTAGGTCCCTTAATGCAGTGAGAGGATCCTGCAGAATGTAATTGAATGCTGAGAAAGATCATTGTTGCTGCCAAGTGGAGAATGCAGTGGGGGCGGAGGGAGTGGGTTTAGGGAAACTGGTTAGGAGGATGATGGTCTGGACTGTGCTGGGGAAAGGTGGCAGTGGCTGGAATTGATCTGCCCTTCTCATACTGACAGAGAGTGAACGTGTTCACTTCTGCTTTGTGTAAAAGAACCAGAGAAGGCTGTGATTCTCGGGTCTTTAGTAACCAAGCATGTTAGGGGGAGGAGTTGTCCACATGTGGCAGGACAAAGGTTCTGCCTTTGAATTTTTGCCTTGTAGATGTTTTTCAAAACTGACATCACTCAAAAATCTGACCCACCTGCCTTTGGTCAGTTCATTTCTGCTTTTCTCAAATTTCTACCATTTCCCACAAGCAATAAGATTGGAAACCGTGAGCATCTGCCTGAGTCTGGTCCCAGGAAAACTGAAGCTTGGACAGGAGAGAGAGGGAGGGAGGAGGGGCTGCAGAGCACAGTGGGGTCCTGTTAGGGCTGCGTCCTGGCTGTCACCACACTGTCCATCTGACTCTTAATAGACTGATTTTCTAGACCATTTAAAATAAATTAGGAAATGTAAAAGTATGTCCAACAACATAATTTGGCGTTAAGCATGGCACAGGCTGAGCTTGACTCCTGCCTGCTGGTCAGGAAGCCCTGCGCACAGCACAGGTCAGCCTGCAGGACACCCATCCTGATGCCACGTCACCAAAGGGCTGGATCTTCTTCAGAACTTTGAGCACAACATTTCTGAATTCATGTTCTGTGATGGGTCTGTCAATATTATAATTACATTTCATAATATCAAGGAACATACATTTTTATGTTTAGTTCACACATAAATATAGGTGTTTGTATAGAAAGGAAATATGTGTGTGTGTGTGTGTGTGAGAGAGAGAGAGAGAGAGATATTTTCACCAGCACATAGTACATTTAGTTTTAATGTATGGGCTTTATTCAAAGATGGTGAGAGCTCAAAATTAAATGTTATTATACCAGTCTTTAAATTAAATTATTTAAATGGAATGTTTGATATTTTAATGTAAATATAGGCAAATATGTGTATTTACTTCATATAAATATATAAATGAAAAATAAGTATACAGTATGGGTCTACATATGGAAATAGGAATAATGTGAAGACTTTTTTTGTTGTTTTTTGTTTTTTATTCAATCATAGCTGTGTACATTAATGCAATCACAGGGTACAGTGTGATTGGTGTTTTCATATACAACTTGAAATACTCATCAAACTGGTTAGCGGAGCCTTCATGTCATTTTCTTATTGTGTTAAGACATTCATACTCTGCTTTTAGAAAGATTCACTTGTACCCTTGTAAGATAAACCATAGAGGTGACCCTACCAATCATCCTCCCTCCACCCATACACCTCCCTCCCCTCTCCCCCCCCATATTCTAAGGCTATAATTAGGTTATAGCTTTCCTATCAAAGCTATAAACTAGTTTCATAATAGGGCTGTATACACTGGATACTTTTTCTTCCAGTCTTGAGATACTTTGCTAAGAAGAACATTTTCCAGCTCCATCCATGTAAACATGAAGGAGGTAAAGTCTCCATCTTTCTTTAGGGCTGCATAATATTCTATGGTGTACATATACCACAATTTATTGATCCATTCATGGGTCGATGAGCACTTGGGCTTCTTCCATGACCTAGCAATTATGAATTGGGCTGCAATAAACATTCTGATACAAATATATTTGTTGTAATGTACAGTAGCATCTCAGGTGACAAAATCAACATTCATAAATCTGTAGCCTTTATATAAACCAACAGCAGCCAAGCTGAAAAAACAGTCAAGGACTCTATTCCATTCACAGGAGTGCCAAAGAAGATGAAATATTTGGGAATTTACCTAACAAAGGACGTGAAAGATCTCTATAAAGAGAACTGTGAAACTCTAAGAAAAGAAATAGCTGAAAATGTTAACAAATGGAAAAACATACCATGCTCATGGCTGGGAAGAATTAACACTATTAAAATGTCCATACTACCCAAAGCAATATATAATTTTAATGCAATCCCTATTAAAGTTCCACTGTCATACTTTAAAGATCTAGAAAAAATAATACTTTGTTTTATATGGAATCAGAAAATGTGAAGACTTTTTAAAGAATAGTCTTAAACAATAAGAATTAGGAATACAGAGATTGTATTAAGGCTTGGAGGGCTCTG
>CAUYTI010091457.1:0-34565 GCA_963575145.1 Galago senegalensis | reverse complement strand
GGCTATTTCACCAGGATATGAGTTTTATATTATTTTTGTTAATTTTATAATGTTAAACTTTAATAATAACAAATAATTGTTGAGAACTGATTATCAAGAGAACTGCTTATCAAAGTTTGCATTGTTGTCAGCCTCTCCCCCCCCACAATGGTGTCCTGCTTTACCAATGTTAAAAGCTGGTCATCTTAATCTTATTCCTAAACAGAGAATGAAAGAAACAAATATTGGCAAGAATCTTTGCCACAAAAACATATACAAAATGTATTATATATTTAAGAATTTTCTAAAATTTTTTGTTCTACCATCAAGTAAAAATCCCAACACCATATATCCCTGCCAGACACCAATTCTGCCACTTTTATCACCAGCACACTTTATATTTACCACTTTTCACTTTCCTTGAATTACCTACATCTTTAGCCCTCTCACTTTTTTTTTTTAATTTAATTTTTTGAGACAGAGCCTCAAGCTATCCCCCTGGGTAGAATACTGTAGCATCACAGCTCACAGCAACCTCCAACTCCTAGGCTCAAACAAGTCTCCTGCCTAAGCCTCCCAAGTAGCTGGGACCACAGGTGCCCAACACAACGCCTGGCTATTTCCTAGTTGCAGCCATCATTGTTGTTTCAGCAGCCCCAGGCTGGATTCGAACCCGTCACCCTAGGTGCATGTGGCTAGCACCTTAGCCACTTGAGCCACAGGCGCTGAGCCAGCCCACTCACTTCTGGAAATAGCCTGGAAATAGCCAGGCATTGTGGTGGGCACCTGTGGTCCCAGCTACTTGGGAGGCTTAGGCAGGAGACCTGCTTGAGCTCAGGAGTTGGAGGTTGCTGTGAGCTGTGATGCCACAGTACTCTACCCAGGGGGATAGCTTGAGGCTCTGTCTCAAGAACTTTCTTTATGCTTTATGTATTAAGAATAGTAATTGAGGCCTATTTGTTTTGCTCATTGATTTATCTTGATTATTGCCAATGTATATTAATATAACTTCATAAAACACTTAATACCTAGTATAGTCTCCATGTTAACTTCTTCTCACCCCCTTGTTATTCCAGATGGATACTAGAATTACTTTTTCCAAGTCCAAAAGCAAATTCCACTGAATTTTTATTTGCCTAAATAAAATATTATGAAAAGATTTACACAGTACCATGTTTTCTCATGTAAAATCTTAACTAGCATTCTATGCAGTTATGAATTTCAATCATGTTTAAATTTTCTACCCTTTCACTCTGCATGTCTATTAAGATTTTTTTGTAGGTGTTTTATTGTTATTTTGCAGGCTTTCAGTTTTATTTTATAATTTCATGTTAGTATATAAGACTACTGGTTTTTATATAAATTGTGTGAAATTACTTCACAGAAGTCTCTTATTAGTCTTAATCTTTTTAATAATTCTCTTGGTGTTTTCAAAGGAAAATAATCACTTTGAATGACAATTTTGCCTCCACTTTTCCAATAGTTATGCCAATTATTTGTTATATTTGAGTTTATTAATACTACCAAAGCAGAGCTAAATCATAAAGGTGACAGCAGGTATATTAACAGTATCATTTCAATTACTTTTATGTATTTCTTTTGCAGAAGTGAGATTACCCTATTATATTTTGTGTATTTCTCAGACTTTAATGCCAAAATTGCATTAGGAAGCTTTTTACCTTTACCTCTGTCCTTTAACAGTATATAACAGCAGTTGGATTGGCTCATTTTCATAAATTTAAAATAACTCGATACAGCACTGTAGGCCTAAAGTCTTCAAGGGAAGCAATTACTTCATCACTTACTTCAATACTTAAAAGTATTCCTTATTTACTGACTTAACAATTTTTGTATTTTCTGTATCATTTCTCCAGAAATCACTGATTTATGTATAATCAACTTTTAGCATAACAATTCACGTGTAATTTTTTTTAAACTAGGGGTTTAAAACCAAATCCAAAAAAGCTATAAAGTGAAAGTGTAAAAAAAAAATTCACTGAAAATCTCACAAACATGTAACTCTGCAAGACATTTTTGCTTCTATTTCTCCCAGTCTTTCTGGTGAGACTGTGCCATTTTTCCCAGGTTTTATAACAAATACGTATGCATTTTTAAGTACTTCGTTTCTGATTGTATGAGAAACTTAATAATTTTATAAAATTGGAGAAAGGGATAAACTCAGATACTAAAATTTTCCTAATGTTTCTGTTTAGCAATAACTAATACCAGTATTTTGTTGCTATTTCGTTAGCATACTTATTATATTGTACAGGCTGGCCTGAAAGGCAGTCCAACACTTAAGAAAATTCTGATTCTAAAATAAGAGTGTACAAATATCAAATCCTTCTTCCATTTAATCATCCCTATCAACTTGGTCATCTATATCTGTAATAGCAATTACCACATATGCATGGGTTAAGAGTAAATGAACATGCAGCATTTAAAAACGATGTTAGCTACAATTATCTTTAAATAGTTAACATAAAATCAGATATGAAGGATGGGGGGCTGAATTAATTGTTCGTAACAAAAAAAGCATTCTTCAAGTTTCTATACAATGAAATTGCCATTATGAAGCCCAATGCAGTTCTGCAGTAGGGCAGATTGATTTGTCTATTACCACTTTGTTTATGCTCTAAGGAACTAAATTAGCAAGGATAGCAGTGTTTGTAAGAGGTATGTGGGGTCAAGGTTCAGAGAAAAGAGGAGGCATAATTGGCTATTCTACTTTTCAGCAATATTGTTTTATTCTATCAGTAAGAATCAGCCATGGTCTCCTCTCTATCGTGGGCTCAGAATTTAGAGTTCATGTTGGCTACAAAGACTGTTTCTTAATCCTAACTACTGCTTCCTCTTTTCTTATCTACTCATTACATTAAGAAGAACACTAGACAAAGCTCTTCTAGTGCTTTCTTATTATTTTCTGTCTCTAATCACTTGTACCCATGTACCTAGAGTGGATTTTAGTTTGTAAACTCAAGGCAAGAGTAAGGGAGCTTTTTTCTGTGCTGGTCTTTGGACATTAGGACATCAGTATTGAGTATGCTGTCTTTTGCTCATGACTGAAGGCCTTTCAAACAAACATGACTCCTGGCATACAGTGATCCTTAAATCTACTTTATTGTTGATATACATGTCTTCCTTTTCATTTTCTTGTGAAGGATACACTTGAATGGTCAAGCAAAAATTCCTTCTCTTTCTTTTTTTGAGAACAAATAAGAGCTGACAGAGTGAAAGAAAGGGTATGAGGTACCCAGGGAAAATCTTCAGGTACTATTTCAAAATATATTGCTACATTGTTATTACGTTCTTTGGGCATAGGTTCATGAAAATCTTTGAAAGACTTTTAAGTTTCAGATGACTTGAAGACAGAGTAGACACGATGCAAATTCCCAGTAGTAGGAGATGACCAGGAGATAAGATACCCTGTTAATGATTACAATCAATTAGTAGGCAGTTAAATTAAGGTGGCAGTAATTTAATCTAACTGCTAGAAAATAATTTGGCCTTTATCACCTGTTTCAAAATAATACCATTATTTTAAATTATTTTTTCCTCTGAGTTTTCCATATGAATGCAAAACATCCAACTGAAACTAAAAATGTGTAAAATGCATTCTAAATACCTTAACAGGCTTACAAATATTTAAAATTTTGTAAGAATAGGTATGATTAATAGACAAAATTATTAACCATGTTCATATCATCAATGATACAAAAGAGAGGGAGGGAAGAAGAGAGAGCACACCATAGTGCATGGTTATAACTCCAACGGTTGCTCAAACAAAAACTACTAAAGACGGAGGTTAAGTAAATTTTTCTAAAAATCACTTTATTCATTTTATTCCCTGTGGTCATCTACAGTGATCAAATTCACCAATTGCTTAACTCCACTTCAGTTTAACTTTGCAAACAAAGTCATTGGGTCAACATAAAAGACTCAAAGAGTTTCAAAAGTAGAACATTTTGAAAGGATTTTGTTTCTAATACAAATATACCTTATGGTTAACTATTTAGTAGAAATTGATTTCCTCAAACTTGGTCCAATTATTTGATGAGTTTAAGACAAAACAGCGTCAGCAGCACTAGGCTATTACAACATGGTTAATGTGTAAAAACCAATCACTAACTCCTGACTTTCCTCAGCATCTTAGTAGAATGTGCTGTGTTTAGCTAGTATTGTAATAAAAAGAATGGCAAAAGTCATGATTAAGTCATTCTCCTTGTTTAAAATAATGGCATTATATATAGCATGCTTATTGAATTGCTGCACTGTAACCTCACTGAATTATCAAGCTAAAACGATAAAATTTTCCTGACAGTTTTCTAAGGTTCATTAATGTTTCCATATCCCAGATCCTATCACTATCAGTAGTGTATGTATAAGAAAACTGTAATTTAAAATTAAATTACATAAATATTATTGTCCTTTTTCATAAACCAAATGAATACAAGTTAACCCTATAGAAAAAAAGAAAACATTTCTTGATGACATCCTTTTGGACATAAACCTACAATCAAAATATTATACTAGGGTACCCCATGATAGTATTAATGTACACAGTTATGATTTAGTAAAAAAAAAAAAATTACACTAGTGTAAATTACAATAGTGTAATTACACATTTTACAGTGTAAAATTACACTAGTGTAATTACAATAGTGTAAAAATATTTACACTATTAAATATCAGCAGGACCAAATAAGCCTTTAAAACAAATAAAATGTGAGCGTCTTTGACATTCCACTATTTCATAGTCATTTTAAGACCCAGTACTTTGGAGCGGTGAGATGTCTCAAATCCTTTAGAAGGAAGAAAACCAAGAATTTATTCTCTGACAGTAAGTAATATCAATCAACAATGGATGAATGGTTTCACATAGTACTAAACTGCCCATTGCATTTTGGGGTAGAAAAAACGTTAAATATTAGATTACTCATACTAAGCAAGGGTCAACATAAAAAATACCCAACTTTAAATTGCTGTATTTATGTATGATAACTTAGATTAACAAGTCTAACTACTTAGCACTTACTGTCTAGGCCTCTCATTTAGTGTTGGTTTCTACTTCATTTTACTAATTCTAATTTTATACATGTGAAATTTAACTCAGTATCACCAATAGGCCAGGAGTGGTGGCTCACACCTGTAATACTACCACTCTGGGAAGCCGAGGCAGGTGGACTGCCAGAGCTCACAAGTTCCGCACAGCCTGAGCAAAAGCGAGATGCAAAAATAGCCAGGCTTTGTGGTGGATGCCTGTAATCCCAGCTACTTGGGGGGCTAAGGCAAGAGAATCGCTTAAGCCCAAAAGTTAAGGTTGCTGTGAGCTGTGATAAGGGTGACACAGTGAGACTTTCTCCAAAAAATAAATAAAAATTAAAAAAAAACCAAAACACATCACCTACAATCTCCTTAAGAACACACAGGCTTCATTCAGTATAGAATTTTCAGGTTTTTTTTTTTTTTTTGTGACAGAGGCTCAAGCTGTCCCCCTGGGTAGAGTGCACTGACATCACAGCTCACAGCAACCTCTAACTCCTGGGCTCAAGTAAGTCTCCTGCCTCTACCTCCCAAGTAGCTGGGACCACAGGCATCTGCCACAACACCTATTTTTTTTTTGGTGCAGCCACCATTGTTGTTTGGTGGCCCAGGCTGGATTTAAACCTGCCACCTTAGGTGTATGTGGCTGGCGCCTTGGCCACTTGAGCCACAGGCACCAAGCCCATTCAGTATAAAATTTATACTTATATATTATTTTCACAAATATTTGTCAGTTCACTAAGCAGCTTACTCCCCAAGCACTTCAGTGATCTTGTGAATAGCAATAGCCAAAAAGTAAAGACTGTGGTCCTCAGGTCAGACTTATTTCCCATTTCCTAACTTACAAAGCAGGAAAACTGGCTGTGTTACCTCTAGTTGACATCTGCTCTGAACCCTTTTATCACACTATCACCCACTAGTGAAGTTCCCAAAACCGACGGACCCCTTTCCACCCCATTCGGCCATCCATGCTACTCTTCCGCATGTTATGCACAGGTAAACTCCTTTATATCCACTGATCCTCCCCTCTCCATCAATGTAAGCATGATAAATTTAATCATGGTACAGAAGTATCTACTACACTACATCAAAGAATATATTAACACTAGGTGGCACGCCTGTGGCTCAGTGAGTAGGGTGCAGTCCCCATATATTGAGGGTGGTAGGTTTGAACCTGGCCCCGGCCAAACTGCAACAAAAAAATAGCCAGGCCTTGTGGCAGGCACCTGTAGTCCCAGCTACTCACGAGGCTAAGGCTAGAGAATTGCCTAAGCCCAAAAGCAAGAGGTTGCTGTGAGCAGTGACATCACAGCAGTCTACCGAGGGTGACTAAGTGAGACTCATCTCTTCAAAAAAAAAAAAAAAAAAAACATACTAACAGTAAAACAAGGTTCAGGAGAGACCCTCAACTTATTCAATAGTTATTGAATGCCTATCTTGTAGCATTTTGGGGAATACAAACTAAGATTTGTTTTCAAAAAGCTGAAGTTCAACAGATTTTATTAGTGGGCCAGATATTACCAAAATAAGAACCACAACTTTCCTTTGACCACAGGCAAAGCACCATTTACCTATGTTTCCAATGGCTAAAAATAATCTAGGCTTGCGTAATATGGAACTTCAGTGTAACTGAATAAAACACAAATTACTTAAAAATATTTTAAATTAAAGCGCTCTTACTTTTGTTTCCTCCTTTCTCTTTTGCTTTGTGGGTTGTTTCCTTGCTTTTTTCCTAGCAATTTAAAACTACATTTTATTTTGCTAGTGGTTACTTTGAAACAAAAATAAGCACATTAAACCATTTCTGTAATTTTAACAAAGCAAAGAACGAATTATCTACTTTTACCTGTTTCTAAGGTTAATTTCCCAGTTTAGGCTAATTTTGAGGTTTTTAGACCCTGAGGTCCTATTTACATCGAATGCTCACTTCCAAAAGCAATTCTTTAATGTTCTCTTATTTTACTGCCTAACAAATATTTCATTCATTTCATGCTTTCCCCATTCTTGAGATCTTTCTTTAAACCTATAATTGATGTACTTCTACAGCACTTTTGCTAGGACGGGTTTGTGAAAAGTATACCACGAACCTTTCCTGAGAAAAATCTTCACTTTACTTAGAAATGACAATTGGTAGTTACTGAATTTGTGAATGTTTTCTTTATGCCTCGCCTCTATAAATTACCATTTAAATTCTGCAGGAAAAAACTCTTAAAAAGACAGCTTGGGTTTATTTTTTCTCATTTGATGGTTAAAAAGTATTTTCTTTAACTCATTCATTTCACTTAAGCTGAGTCACAAATCCTATTAGCAGGTCCATGTCCCAAACCAACATAATTCATGAGAAGACAAAGGGAGACATAGTAGGTAAAACAGCTCCTAGCAATAGCCGCTTCCTAATCCCAGAGGCTACAAAGAGGAGTTAAGGTGGCAAATGGAATTAAGGCTGCTCATCAAATGACCTTAAATAATATTTAATTATATATTATATATAACAATTATATTTTATAATATTTATATATTATATATATTTTACATACATGTAATTTCTCTGAAATGATGGTTTAATATCTGAGTGGACTCAATATAACCAAGAGGAAAGGGAAGAGGGAGACTGAAGAGGTCAGAGTAGTGAGATACAACCATCTTCTACAGCTGGACATGAAAATGGAGACCCTGAGTAATGAAGGCCGTGGTCCTCACGCCCAAAATGACAAGGAAACAGCCCATGAAACCCGTGTCATGAATCCGTACCTACAGAACTGTAATTTGTTGAGAGCCATGAAGTTGGGATAATTTGTTAAAAGAGCAATATAAAACATAATAGACAATGGGTAGCACCTGTGGCTCAAAGAAGTAGGGTGCCTGCCCCATATACCAGAGGTGGCCGGTTCAAACCCAGCCCCCGCATAAAAAAAAAAAAAGACAAGAACATGCCAAAAATAGAACTGAAAATTGCACTAAGTGCTTTGAGTAAAACAAATGGCAGAGACAAAGGAATAGGGCAGAGTAATGAGGAAAGGCCTGTTGGAGGAAGTTAACATTTAAAGACCTAAAAGCAGCAGCTGAATCGCCCATGCTGAATCCAAACAAAGAGCACTACTTGCGTCTTACACTTACATTCAAGTTACCACCTTACCTGAGAATTCTCTCCCTTTCCCCTCCTATCACTACTGTAACTGAAATCTATTTTTGCCATTTGGTGCCAGTCAAGATAAGATTTATGTCCCTAACATTTACCATTGTACTCGTTCAGCCACCCAGACCACCTGAGCATCCTGTGTACTTCAGGGAGGGAAAGTTTTCAGTGTCACTGTCACTAGACCAGACATCCGCAAACTACAGCCCATGGGCCACATGCAGCCCACCCAGGACATTTATCCGGCCAGCCGGGTGTTTTGCTGCCGCTGCCTGTCCTGCTTAGCAGCCGACTCCTCCCAGAGCCCGCAGTCCGGCCCTCAAACAGTCTAAGGGACAGTGAACTGGCCCCCTGCTTAATAACTAGACAGTGCATAAGGCTCTGGAACTTAAAAGTAAACTTGCTCAAGCACAGTGAAGCTGGAAGTTCTGAAGGTGGAGACAATGGAGGCTTGCCTACTAGCTTTATGTAAACTTAAATAGCTACAAGCAAACTATCTTCTTGACAAAGATGGGAAAACCTACAAGTTTTGGGAAGACAATGTCTAAACTACTAATTGAGGAAGCTATTACTTGCTTGATCCTAGATCTCTTAAACTACAGTGTAATAATCCTTAAATACTATTCTTTAAACCTGACCCATTCATCATCAAGTACCACGTTGTGACTCAGAAAGTAGATACCAAATTGGAGTTTATATATTCCAAGAGCCCACAAGCTACACAAATACCATGTGTAGTTTTAGGGAAATCAATTGCCTTATCAATTTGTTTCCTAAAATTAATTGGAGATGTCTGGTTTTCCCTTACCATCTTTCTCTCACATTTAGCATGCACGTACACACATACAGAAAGAATATTTCACAAGTACACTGATTACTTATCTTGCTTTGTCCTAGGGTGCCAAAGGGACTTGAAATTTCATCAAGGCACCACACACCATGGTAGAGCTTCCTATATTCTTGATACCTTATGCTGAGACTAAAGCTGAATCCTGGAAAACTGCATAGTATTTAGGTCAACATTGGTATTCTAAATGTCAAAGTACTACAGAAAGAAGCTGGAACTCAAACTGCTTGATAATCAAAAGGGCTTGAGATTGAAGAAGAAAACAAGAGTGATTAAAATTAGAAGACAGCTTCTCATCCAGGGAACAAAATCACGTACTAACCTGTTACTAAGCGCCACCATCAGGCTCTTCACCTTTCTTGGCTTTTTTCCATCCAGTGCGCAGCATCCACCTTGTTGCTTCGCCAGTTGCTTACTGACCTACAAGGCCAGGTTGAACATTTGCTTCCAACAGACCAGACCACTGTTACATTTCCACATGAATGGAGTATGTATCAGGTTTTTCTTCTTAACCCCTCAAGATTTCTTAAGAGCTCATTCAGTTTTCCTAGAGCTGGAGGATTATTGAACACTATACATCCTCACTTTTTACTTACCCAATCCTCCTGCTCACCAACTCTAATCACTCACCAGATATTTCTATTTGCCAATAATGCACCTTACAATCACTACATCTTTCAAAGTTCCATTATGTATCAGAGCTGTTGTCACTTCCTGAGCCTGTCTCCTCCTACCAGTAACATTCACCCACAGCAATTCATATGCATTTATTCAAGGTTGAGGGCCTTCTCCACAACAGACAGCTGGAACACACGTCAAGCCACACATCTTCAAAGCCCTGACCTCAAGGAATTACACCGTCCAGGATTCAGGGTGGGGAGAAGACTTAAAAAATAAAAAAGCCCCCCCAATTCAGGTTTTAGGGCAAGGGCCTCCAAACCTGTATTTCTAAGAAGACTCCAGATGCCACTAACTAGCAAAAAGAACTCTGAGAACACAGTTTGAGAGAGCACCAGTTTGACATTTATGCACAAAGACTAGAAGAAAACAGACCAAGTCATAGGTAACTAACTGGGTGGGGATTTTCCAAACTAAGGTAAGACCAAGCACAAAGCCCATTAAGTGAAAATCTGCCTGGAGAAGGCAAATGATGGGAGTGACTCAGGGTTCTTTAACAGGCCTAGGATGAAGGGAACAGTGAATGAGCTGGGTTCTGATATACTAAAAGTATAATTTCAATCAAGAGCAGATGATAGGTCACAAATACAAGAAATGCTCAAAACCCCGCAGAAGCTACATCTGTTGTAACTTTAAACTTAGAATTTTAGATTAACAGCCTGAAAAGGTAGTTTTCACAATTTTTTAAGGTAGAGTACTAGAACATTCCTAAGACCACTTTAAAACAGAATTATGGGATTTCAGATTAAAGACATTTCAATGTGTTAAGATCTGAGTTCTGCAGGTAGAAGGAATGAGGTAGGAAACAAGCCTAATCCCTATTTCAATCAACTCCTTTGGAATAGCTGTCTGAATAAAGTGTTCTAAGGCTCCATCTGCAAGCCTTAGGGGGAGAATCCAAATGCTGGAGGGGGCAGAAAGCTTGAAAAATGATACATTTATCTTGTATACCCTTACTTTTTCAAAATGACCCTGACCACTGTGACAAGGAAAATACCTATACAACAGCTCAAGGACAACTATGTACCACAAATAAAAAGAAGTGTTACCGAAGTTGGAGTGTGCATTCAGAAGCAAATGTAAGGCTGGGACTGGCAAGTGTTTTGTGGAATAAAAGACAACTCTGCTACAAAACCAAGTGGAATAAATGCACAAGGAATATACACATATTGCTTATTCTCATTTACTCTCCTACTTCCATACAAATTCTAGGATGTTGGTGTTCTCCAGCATGACAACCAAGACAATCCCCAAAATACTGTCTGCTCAGCATGCTGTCCTACTCTCCCCACAAAGATTCTAATCTAATTCATCTGCATTCAAGTTCCAGATCTATTTTAAAAAATCTTTGGTTAATCCCAAGGTCCAGCTGGATAAGAACCTTACCTTGGAAATTCAAAATTACTTTAGAACTCTAGCACTACATATCCTTGTTTTAAGAGATGAAGCTGGACTCGCTGCCTACAACCACTTTACAGGTCCCCCAATTTTCATTTAATCCTGCTCCAGGAATCTACTGGAGTGGTGTGCCAACTACATAAAAACATCTTGACTAAGTATAGAGGAATTGATCTCTTAAAAACTCATCAGTTGAATTTAACCTTTCATTGTCCTCTTTGTAAGCTTTTTTACACATACACTTTTAAAAATAGATACATGAGTACGTGCTCACTTCTATAAAACACATACATACTAACTTAGGCCTATCGTCTCATAAAAAGTAATCAAGCACTTACTACTTGGTACCACTCTTGGGGTCGTTCTTTGTGTACCACGTTAAATACCTGCACCATTAATGATCAAATCAGCCTGCTAGCCTTTACAAAAATTGGCCCCTTGTATCCACACCTAACCAAGCAGATTTTAAAAATATTTCTGGAAAAAAAATTTTCACATTTCCAAGAAACAAAACTTCAATTTGCCTCTTGCCCAGATCTGTTTCCTCTCTTGTAAATAATGTGTAGGTCCTGTGTAGTATATAAGTAAACTAGAGATAATTTAAAACATGGGAGCAGGGCGTACATTATACACCAATGCTGCACCATTTCATGAGAGGAACTGTGGCATCTGTAGATTTTGGTTATCTGCTGAGGGTCCTAGAACCAACCCAATCCCCCACTGATACTAAAGGTTCAACTGTACTAAAACTGCAAAAGACTGCAATTTCCCTTGCTTTACTGGCCACAGGAAAGTACAACCTAATACCTTATTTTTTAAAGTTACCATTTTTTAACATTTAGAAAGTGCTGAGCTTTGACGGCTGCTCAGAACATATTTTCAATATTTTAAACACTGTACAGACTTATTAACATTCAACCTAGAACCAACATACGTGTGACTACTGAGGAAAAACAGGCCATACTTTGGCCTCTCTTAGCTTGAATTTCCATGTTAGGAACAGAGGTTTAAAAAAACCCACCATATTAACATATGTACAGTATTCCAGTAAAAACACAATGAAGACGTCCAGACTTAACTACATAATA
This sequence comes from Galago senegalensis, assembly GCA_963575145.1. Classification (NCBI taxonomy): domain Eukaryota; kingdom Metazoa; phylum Chordata; class Mammalia; order Primates; family Galagidae; genus Galago; species Galago senegalensis. The sequence goes on along the minus strand of CAUYTI010091457.1, from coordinate 22,396 downwards.
CAAATCCCAACTATAACTTAAAAATAAAAATTAACAAACCGTTCGAACCTAAAATCTGATATGAAGAGCTCTTCAGTTACAATTTGGGTCCCAAAATCAGTCTCCAAATTAAGTTAATTCAAATGTGACCACCTTTCTCAAGTGAATACTGACACAGGTTTAAATTCAGAGTTCATTTACCAACTTCCCATCCTGCTTGCACATCATTTTTCCTCACACTGTCTATAAGATTCCATAGATAATGAATGTTAAGTAATATAATGCAGACACACAACTTTAGTTCCCGCTCCCACTTCCCCAACAAGCAAAAATTTTTGGACCATCTGTAGTGACAGACAAAAAAAAAAAGAAAAACTGCTACAATAAGATTAAAAATGTTTATTTCAATATGCTCACACTGGACAATTTCTTAACAAGCAATTTAAAAATGCTGCATTTCACTTATTAACATTAAGCACACTAGGAATCAAACAGCCTGGCCAAATACATACTCAGGGCATACCTGAATGCCATGTGCTCAAGTTATTAGACAAACGAAAACTAAGCCTTCTTCAACAATTCATCTATGATCTTAAAATTCATGTGACATGTGCATTTTCTTAATGATCCTCCCCAACTCAGTAATGTGACATAGCCCAAACTTACCAAATAGGAACTACATTAATTTTGGACTTCAGAATGTAAGCTACATAATCATTAAAGCCAAAGAATAATCTGAAGTCTTAAGTAGGCATGACAGACCTTATACACAACAAAAACTGACACTGTATATTTACTGGGCTCCTCTTACCTTCGCTGCTCAGCAGAGATTTTAATTCTCTAATGTATGACAAACTACAAAGCACTGTCAATTACTAACAACAGTATTTCATTAAAAATATAATATACTTCAATGAGACATCAAAATGTTCTCCAAGCAGCTGCAGGGTGCGTTGTCAGGAATTGGTTTGTAGGACTCTTCAAACTACATGGAAAGACTCACGTCTGGCTTGTTGTGGTTAGATAGGTTTGCCTGTAAAATAAAGATCTTGAAAGTTTTCAGTAAAATCACTAATACTTTGCAAGCAGCTTTAAAAACAGTTTTAAGAAAATACAGGGTAAAAAATAAGAATTTTTTGTGCATAACACAAAAGAATATCAAGAGGTCCATTTTTTAATAGTATTAAGGTTATGTTTTAACCTGACGCAACATATTCTAAGTCTCAAGCAACTTCAAGTTCAAAGCACTTTAAGAGTTGAAGCTGTTTTTCCCTAGGTCAACTAGTTGCCTCATCTCACCTGTATCTCAAAATAATAACAATATTAACCTTTTTTTAGACAGAGTCTCACTCTGTGACCCAGGGCAGACTGCAGTGGTGTCATCACAGATCACTGTAACTGCCAGGCTCAACCAATCATGCTGCTTTAGCCTCCAAACAGCTAAGACTACAAGCACACACCATAATGACAGGCTACTTTTTAACTTTTTGTAGATGGTGTCTATGTTGCCCAGGCTGGTCTTGAAATCTTGGCCTCAAGTGATTATTCCAAAGTTCTGGGATGTAGTGCTGAAGTTATGGGCATGAGCCACTATGGTTGGCCTAGTGGTGACCTTCATATATATAAAATTGCACAGCTTGTTATCATGCCTAAGAAAATCTTAACAGAACCAAGAACATACAATTTGCCACATTCTAAAGCCAGAAGCTAATCAAAAGTAATTCATACCAAACCCTATCTATACAACCACCACCTACTGCTAGCCCCACAACAAAACATTAACATGTATGTTTGCTAGATTTGAATCTTAGTCCATAATTAAATTCAGAACACAATGAATACTACAGTTTCAATATTCAGGAAAAAAGTTAACCATCTAAGACTTTATTAAAATTTGACTTATGCTTTAGCACATTTAAGAAATCATCTGGCAGGCTTCCTATCACTGTTCCATTTAAAAAACAATTCTTGTGTACTTCCTCAAAAACTTTAAAATGAAATCATATGGTTCGATAGATGTAAACATCACTGTTTTGATTTATAACCACAGCACACCATTTTACAGATTACTGTGAGCGATGGAAAGGTTTTGGAACTTTAGCAATGTTTGTCATTTAATAACCCCAACAAAACAATTTTTAGGATCCCTTCAATTCAGAAGGTTCAAGAACTCAGCTGAAGGACAATTATATTTCCATTTTATAAATCACTGTACAATTCTGATTACTTTCTCTTCCTGAAAATTATCTGTGAATCAACCCCTATTGAATAGTTAAATTCTTACCTTTTTTATTCAAGAATCCAAGATCAAGCTCCTTATATTTCTTGAAGAGGGGATATATCAGAAGTGAACTTTTCCTGGTAGACTTCATAATGTATTTTAAAGAGATGTTTTCTAAATTTATCAGATGATACTGCTAAGATTACAGACATTCATTTCATATTACTGACAGTCATCTTTCCTCCAATACACAATGAAATTCCTCAAAACTTACTGTTCAAACTTGGGTCCAATTTTAACTGGTCCCTTTGAATCTATTCTTAAGGCAATCCACAATGTTCTACACATAGACTAAAGTCAGAACACATGACAGAAAAGGCAGAAACATAAACATTGTTACTGACACTTTCTAGTTTCCACTCCAGTGACCTAAGTCACATAAGCCTTTAGTCAATTATCATTATTACCAAAGTCCAGCTTATGAAGGCATTAGGGAACATAAATGTTAACTACAGACTTAATGAAAAGCTAATTTCACATTCTCTTCCCACCACTACACTGTTGGCATTCTGGAAGAGTGTACATATACTTTGTCCCACCATTTAGTGCCAGGACGTCCCTTTTTATCTCTTCAACTTCCATTTCTTAAGTTGCAGATGGTTAAGAACAGTCTAAGGATCCTGTCCACTCAATGGCTTATACATCATTAACAACCACATAGAAAACCTAGCACACAATCAATTAACAGCTGCACATACATCAACAACTCATGTACTCATGTATTTTAACAAGTAAAATAGTACTTGTTTAACAGAAACCCCGCCCCCATTCTAAACTCCACATGTCAAATAACCTCTTGTAAGATTTAAACAGAATGGCACCTTTACAAAATTTACATACTTAACTGTTATGAATAACATTATGTATTAACTTTTTTTTAGATTACATAAGATGTGCTAGGATAACACACTATGTCCAAACAAGGTAAAGAGGCATAGCCTCACTTTTACAGACTATTGTCATGCATTTACAGATCACAGTCATAATGAAAAATGTAACTGAACAAAGCAGTCAAAAGTTACATTGCCAAATATATACAACACGTGCAAACTCAACAAAAATATGACTTTAAGAAAACCAAAAGTTATACATGTTTTACACGGAAACATCAATAAATCAGACTTATAAAGTTTTTAACAATCTGTATCTCTGCAATACTTAACAGTGGAAGTTGGAATCTTCAGTAATATTAAATTTTCAAAATCTTCTGGTCACAATCCCCACCAAACTCAACAGGCCGGGACAAGTGCAATACCATACAGAAACACAGCATTGCAACCGATCCCAACCTGTGTAGAAAGGGGTTTGATTTTCCCTTACTTTTCTACAGACTTTTCACTACCACAGTCAGTTTTGCATGGATTTGCACAGCAGAATATCACACAGCTGGATGCAAACCTGCAAAACTAACCATAGAACAGTGCTCAGTAACAGGACAGTTTGACTGGGCGACAGGCTGAAGCTGGAGTTCTGCAGCTAGCAGTACTTTAAGTGCTCATGATGCAGTAGATAACTAAACACTACCTGCACTATAAGCACTTTAGTGCTACAGAAGCTGTCACATCGGATACACCAGGCAAATTCTACATTGACACAATAAAAGTACACAAATTAGTAAAAATTATTTGAAGGAAATAGCAGGCCACCATCAGTTTTGCATAGATTTGCACAACTACATTCTTCTTGTAGTGCAACTATGCAAAACTAACAGAGGACTGCAAACAAAAACTATTAAAACACCTATATACTTGCTTGGCTTGAATTATTGGATGAAAATATAACTTCTTATGCCAGAAGGAGCACTTAGGGCAGTAGATGCTAATCTACTTCACTATCTGCACTAGATGCACCTTAGAACAAAAAGCACTCAACATCAGCAGGCCCTGCACTTTAAAGCCCACCTTGGCTTCCGAGGCAGCTGTCACCATAATGCTACAAGTGCCTTCACTGCAGTAGATGCACATATCACTACCTGCACTGTAAGCACTTTGACATTATTCTGACTGGTCACAATCTTCAGTTTTACAAGGTGATGTTCTCTTTATTCCTGCTAAATTTGAAACAGTTAGAATAACACCTCAAACTGTTAACAGGTAAAAATCATACAAGTCCAGCATAATCCCTAATACAGAGGAGAAAAATAGTTTAATCATCTCAAAGCTATGAGGTCCATTTTGACACACTTTTAAGCCTTAAAAATATTAAGAAAATTCTTCACAGAAGGCAATCATAACCATCATTCTAACACTGCTAAGTGGTGGCTCTTCTTTTCGCCTACCCTTTCCCAAAGTATACTTAGACAAAAATAAAAATAAGACATCAGACTGCATATAAATGAAAATATCAACAGGACAATTTATGTGTACCTTTTAAGAGGAACGCTTCATATCCACGTGGCAAAACATTTTCTTTTTCTTCTGGCTTCCAATTAGCAAATATTTGATGAAATGATTAATAAAATTACTGGTCAGACTACACTTCCAGTTTATTAGCTGTAGAATTTACATATCCTGTTTCAATGATTTTAAACCTAAAAAATTTGTCACCCCAGATCAGATCTATTTTAACACCCAGTTTAAGAAAGTTCTAAAAATCCAGTTTTGTAAACTGTTTCACCAAGTTTCCAAAAATGTGTAAGGATATTTGTGTCTACTTTTACTACCTTAAAAGTTAGCTCATGCATATATGTAAGTAAATTTCCTATAAAAGGTAAAGTGAAAAAAGTACAAACACCTATTTAACTCTTTAAAAACCCAATCCTCTCTCATTATTTATTCAACTCAAACATAACACGAGAAACTTGTTTTAAAGAAAAGTTACCGAAGAAAATTAGAATATACTTACCCATTCGGGAAAATTTCCTTCTCAGCAAGTATCCTCAGAAAAGCAGTTGGTGCAGTTAGGTCCACGTGTATGACTGGGGTTGGGGAGGGGGAGGAATAAGGAAAAAAGATAAACATTTGCCCAAAATTACTACCACCCTCCAAATGTATACTTCAATTTGCTTTTTCCCAACTTCCTAATTCCAATTAATTCCACCCATTTTCAAAATCGTAGAAAACAAAGTCGAGCAGTAATACCAGTACGATTTAAAAGACCAACAATGCATGGGTAAAAATGTGCAGAAGAATAAAGTAGAAAAATCCTTAAATATCAGATACATGTCTTAATTAATAAAGCTTCTGAAATACTACTACGATTAGCAGCAGTCATTAACTCTACTGTACAGCTCCATTAAGTGGAAAAAACGCAGCCAAGGGACTATTCTTCACCACCCCTCCCCCAATCAAGACCTCGTGGCTGCAAGCCGGGATAAAGAGTTGTTTCCCCAACTGCTGTGGTCCTGATGGTATGTTGCTAATCTTTTCTTTTGGTGGTATTGCAGCAACAAGCCTGTTTTCTTCAGTTCCTCTCCCCTTTGCTCCAGCCTAGGAACAGAAAACGGGGCAGGAACACCAGAGACTGCAAAGTGCCCGCCACGCTCATGGAGCCCGGACCGAAGGCACATGTCGCACAAGGGGGAGCGCGGTCTTGCGGTTCCTCGCACGGCCACCAGGGGGCGGCGGGTCAGACTCGGGCCCCGCCGGACGCGGCAACCCCCCCCCAATCCGTTTCCCGGCGGCAGCCGCGCGGCGACCGGCAGCGCCGAGGCCCGAGCGCAGCGGGGACGCGGGCGCGCCGCCCCTCCTTTGTGTCCCGCAACCCCCCCCCCAGCCCGACCCAGAGGGGCGGGGGCTCCGCGGCGGCGGTGCCCGTCGCACGCGGCCAAAGGCCTAAGCCGGGAACAATCGGCGGCGGCGCGCAGTCGCCGCCATGTCCCCTGCCCTCACCCCCGCGCAGCCCGCCCCGCAGGAACATGGCGGCGGGGACGCTGCTCCCGCCGAGCCGGGCCGGCCCTCCCGCGCGACGCTCACAGCGAGCGGGCGGGTGCAGAGAGCTCCACGCCGCAGCCGTGGCCGACTCAAGCCTCCGCTGAGAGCCAAGGCGGAGGAAGTTGCGAGCCCCGCCCCGAGGCTGCCCACGCGGGTTAACAAAGCCCACGCGGAGAGGGGGTGGCGCCCAGGCCCGCCGAGCTCCCGCGCCCCTCCTCCCACCCTCGCGCGTACAAAGTTTAGGGGACCGCGGGCTCCCGCCCACGCCACGCCGCCCGCCGGCGCGCAGGTACCTCGTGGGCGCGCCCCCTCCCGGCCCGCGGCCTGCCCCATGTGCCGCTGCCGCCGCCGCTTTGTTCTGGAGGCGCTTTAACTCTAGCCCCCAGGAGAAACTTTCCCTAGCCGGGAACCCCGCGCCCCGCGTGCACCCCGAGCCCTGAAGGGACGCGGGTCTCGCACGTCCTCTCCTCAAGGGGCCATTGTGTGCGCCGCGCGCCCACCCGCCTTCGGGGCCGGCCCAGGCAGGGTCCGCGCGGGTCCCGGGCGCGGCCGCCACGCGCACGCCGTCCCCTCCCGCCCGTCCTTCCCCGGCCCTGCCCCTCGGCCATCCCGCGTGCGAGCGAAGGGGCAGCGAGTCCTGGCTGCCACACGCCGGAGCGGCCAACGGCCTGAGACCCGCCCCGGCCACGCCGCCGCCGCCACGCTGCCCCGGGCCAGCCCGCCCCGGGCCACTCCGCCCCGCCCGCCAGACCCGGGCCGCACACAACAGGTTTCACTCAGTCGTTGGAGGGGCGGGCAGACTCACCAAGAGGAGTAGCCGCCACCATCTTCGCCTCGCCCGCCGCGGGCTCTCGCTCCCGCCTCCCCACCCGCCTCCGCTTTACTACGACCGGAGGCCCCAGGCCGGGGGTGCGGCCGGCCGGCCGGCCCGCCCCGCGAAGAGGGCTTCGCAGAGGGGCGCGAGCCACAGCGGCGCCGCGGGGGTCGTCCCCAACCCCTCGGCCTCGCCCGAGGGCGCGAAGTGGCGCAAAAGCGCAGGTCGGGCGGCGGCGGCGCCACCTCGAAGGACCATGTGGGTGAATGAAGGGCGGCGGCTCCCGCCTCAACGTAAATACGGACAAGCCCTACTCCCTCATTAGCATAAAAAACAAAGTACTTCCGACCTCCCAACCCGCCCGCCAATCACCGCAGGCCCCGCCCACGGCGGCTCGTTCTTGGCGGCCCGGAGAGCGGGAGCCGGGAGCCGCTGGCGGCGCCGCGCAGCCTTCCCCGGGCGGCGCTCCCCCGCAGCCCGCCCACTGCCGCCCGCCTAGCGGAGCGCCTCACCCGGACACCTCGCGCCACGCCTCCGGCACGCCCTCCGTTAACTCGCTGTGCGCGCGTGCAGACCCCCGCGCGCCGCACACCCTCCTGGAAGCGCACGTTTCCTGGGGCTTCCTGTGAGCCCTGCTCTGCTGGGACTCGACGTGTCTGCGGTCCGATTACACTTTATTACTTTACTTGCCTTTGCTGGGTTTCTGTGGCAATTAGGGGCCTGCTTCATGCCCACGTGAGCCGAAGATAAGTGAAATTCAGTGACTTTCATATCGAAACGGAATTAGTGGAAAAATAGTTTTGGACCCAGAAATAAATGCCTTACGCCCGACACTGTTAGGAATGCACAAGTCGTTGAAATGTATTTCCTTAACCTGATCGTGTGTAAACCAAAACGCATGCCCGAACAGAGGTTTCACAGCTGTAGTACCTGAACCCCCTCTCATGCCCAACTGCATTTAGTAAGATCTCTGGGCTCCCAGAGAAATAGTACGGCTCGTAAAGAACCTCATGAACAACTAAAGCTGAGCAAAGAAGCCCACTCAGGAGCACCTACTATACCCTGTGGTTCAGGAAATGCCAGAATTCTCAGAAACACGGTTGTTAAAAAGTGAGGATTCATAACAGTTACCACAAATGTAGTAATTTAAAATCGACTTTAAATAATCTAGTAAGTAGTTTGGAAAGCACATACCACTGTGTTTCGTGATTTTACAAGTCGACTGCAACACGTATTACCAGAAAATGTCTATTATGTTCAAGTGTGAAAATTTTTGACATTCAAATCTCGACAATATTGACATTTACTATCTTTCTGACTCATTGTATCATGCTTTGCTTAAATTCAGTTGTCGAACTACTGTTATAAAAACTAATGGATCAAAATCTTGTTTTTGATAATTTTCACATTAAAGATCTCTTTTCTAGATCTTTCTTAATTTGTAAATCAAAATAGAGAGCCAAATCTAAAATTTAACAACATCTAACCTCTCTGTAACATAGTCATTTATGAGTCTTTCAGAGACAAAAACGTTGCTAACTTTATGAGAAATCTGAATGTACATTACTTTTGGCCAGCATTGACTAATATATGGATTTCCTTTTCTTTAAAACTTTATCTTCTGTAATAAATTAGAATGATTAAGGTGAGACATTACTGTGAATAAGAGTGTTTGTCACCCTCTCTGAATCACGGGAAATCCCACCTATGTACAGGTTTCTTATTAATCTTATCCTCATCATTTCCTTCCAATTACAAACACATGGAAGTACTATGAGCTTTACAAAGCTGTTTTTAGACATCTAATCCTAATTGTGGAATTTCCACATACAAGCAACTATGTTCTGTGACTATGCCAGAGGGATTTAATTCTTAACATATATTAACAATATTTACAGTAATCAGGACTTTGGAAGATGTAAATTCATTTAAAGTTGGAAATCCCAGAAAGTTTCAGAATTAGTAGGCTGCATTTTATTTTACGGGGTTCACTCATACTGCCTTTCAAAATTAATAAACAAATCGCCTCAAGTACAATTAGAACAACTAAAATCATTCCAATCCCAGTGAATTTTAAGTTTAGCCAATGTTACTTTTTTCTTGAAGTCACTCCTAGTTAGAAAGTCATCCTCCTCAATTTCAGGGGCCACAACTAAGATATACTGTATGGAAAGGATTTTGTGGTTATGATTTTGAAGATCTCAAAAATATCTGAATGGCTAGCAAATGGCTTTTGCAACCAAGGAATGTGAAAATAAAGCTGTCTGAAATGCCAAAGTAAACACACAGACTTCTCAAGTCAGCTAAAACACAGTACTGTTTTGCACAATCCAGAATGTTGTAGATGAAATGAAAAGCTCAGTTCAATGTCAGAACAGTTCCGTATAACTGACTGTTTACATGATATATAATAGCAAGTAGTAGAAAATGTTTTTTTTTCCCTTTCCATCCATGTTTCAGAGTCAAAACATAGATGTTATGAATTAGGAACATATAAAAAGTTCTTCACCTTACTAATAACATTGAGAATTTTATTTCCTACCTTTTATTTTTTGACTATGCCATTATCAATTGACTTAATCATGTTGAATTTTTGAGAAGATATATTCTGGTAAAATGCTCTGTTTTTTAACATAACTGTAGGATTTTGAGAAACTAATAAAGCAATAATCACAAATGATGAATATGAACACTTAGGAATAATATAGGAATCTAAGATAAATATGAACTCCTTGGTGTTATTTTAAACCTATGTCTATACAAAATTTCAACAGCAATTCAGAGATAGTTTATACATCTGCTACAACAATTAAGTATATTTCGCATTTGGCAAGTTGGCATTTTTAACCTAATGCCTCTGTTATTTTCCCACAGCGCTTATATTTTGGGAGAAAAGGAAACAAATTTGAATGCCATTTTGAAGTTAGAAAATTAATTGGTTATCAACCAAGAACCTTTTGGACTCTTTTTTGTAATGTAGCAAACAGTGATCAATAACACAAATTCAGTGATGAATTCTGGGAATTTTTATAATCCACATTTGTAAATCCCTGAAAATGTGTAGTTGAAGTTCTACCAAATTAATTATGTTTAATGTTCAGATGTTTTTTAAATATTCAATCAGTTTCACAATCATGTATTGAATGCCTGAAATTCAGTTATAACAAGGAATAAGACAGAACCTATACTTTGAAAAGTTCAAGAATGGCAAAATATTACTAACTCCTATAAATCTTTCACAAATAAGCTAAATGTTTCATGCCTTCAGGCAATTACTTTATTTGTTCCTTCCAATTTTTTCAAACAATTCCTCTGATGGCAAATTATTTTATTTTCTTAATTTAGAACATCTGTATTTCATATATATCATTAGATAATCATGCATAACATGAATATGTAGATTATTCACTACAAAAATGGTATTCCAGGGTGCTAATGACAATAGACTTGTAGTGAACACAAATACTATGATCACTTAACCTAACAATTCCACTTATGGTTTTGGAATTAAGAAGTTATAAAATTACAGAGGCAAAGATGTATAAATGTGTGTTTTTAAATAAAGAAAAAATTGAAGAAAGTGCCTTTTTTGTATCTTTGAAATTGTCACCATGGTACTCTGTAAAACCAAATGAGGGTAACTGATTTATTTAATTAGGAAAACCAGACATTGTAGGTACTATTTGTTACAATAGACAGTCTTTACCTTTAAAGTATTTCAGTATATATTGATGTCTATTTGTATACATGTATGTATGTATGTAAATGGTTTGGATTTTACAAAAGAAATCTAATGCATTTTTTAATTAAACAGTTAAAGACAGTGTGTAGTAAAGTATTTCACTAGTTTGTCACTTGTTTTTACTAGGAAGTTGAAATACCAAAATTAGAAGTAGCTTATTTTTTAATTTCTTGGTCATAACACAGTGGTTCTCAACCTGGCTGGTCTTTACCATCACCCGAGGAGGCTTTAAAACGTGTAAATGTCTTGCCCTGATTGTAAATAGGTGCAATTCAATTTAGGTGTTCGGAAGTGGGACCAAAATTATTTTATAAAAATGTTCAGGTCATGCTTATGTGACATTGGGACTGATAAGCTCTGGTACTTAGTTCTTGATTTAGACAAAAATTTTTGACTAATCATTACTATTATCTGGCTAATCTTGATAGGTTTTGTGCCTGCATTCGTCCTGGTGGCATGTAGGTGCGTTACTGACAGAGAACGGTGAGAAACTGGCCAAGACATCCAAATCCCCAATTAGGGAGTTGTGGACATAAAGGTTAGTTAAAAAGACAAAACCTTCAGAAATAATTTTGAAAAACCGAACATCCTCAACTGTAGTGGCCTTGGTTTATAAAGCACACTAGAAATTTTAGAGTGCTGTTATATTTTCACAACCATATGAGGTTGCAGTTTAGTTTAAGAAATTGGCTTAGCAGTGGAAAATCTTTATTCACATGGATTGTGTTGTGCCTGAAATAATTTTTTTGGAGCGGCAAACTTTAGGTATAATAAATTGAATGTTTTCACTCAATCCCTTAGCAATGAGAAAGGGGTATAGGAAGATCACCTGGGTCATCCATGTAATTTTAAAAATATAACACACAGAGACAAAAAGAGGGGTATAGAGTGGGAGAAATTACCAAAATTACCAAATGCCTCTTATCTTAATTATATAATTTTTTTATTCAATTTCCTAAAATCTTCTAATTTTTTTTATTTTACATTCTTGCTCTCAACAATGCAGGATTTAACCTCAACTTATAGCAGGAGAAAAAAGCTGAATTAGTCATTTAAGTTTATTCTGGTAGCTAAAAGTTTCAGAAACAACTTAAGATATGGATTACATAATTTTCTCTTTAAGATTGGTCATAATAACACATATTGTACAGTTGTCTTATTATTTGACAAAACTCTTAAGCACCAATATTCATACTAATACTTAAGCCTAATTTTACATATGTTGAGGTAATAAAAAATAATCTTTATTTTATATAAATTCCAATTCATTATGAATGTCTTCAATAATTTGCCTTTCTAAGAGTCCCGTTAAAGTTGAGTAACAGTGTATTCGGATGGAAGATTTGTGATGGTTCCATTGATTTATTTCTAAAAGTATATAATGTATAGATGAACTGATACAATTAAAAAAACTCAACAGGAACATTTACATGAGACTTTGAAAAAAGGGGATACATTTTTGAGAAAAATCTGAAAACCAAAGCACCCTACTTCCCCTAAATGCCAGATAATTAAGACTTTTCCCTACACAGGCAGTAAATTTCTGGCTTCTTTTTCACATAACCAAAGTTCAAAACAAGTATTTTACAAAAAGCCTACTTGGTAGAACCAAAACTAAGAACAAATGATGATACTTCTAAATCTGAAGTGATGAAAGTGTAAGGCAATGAATGTTACAGAGTGAGCAGCGGCTTTTCAGTGCAGTTGTCCAAAGGAAAATGAGTTCCCACTCAAGCCTCAAAAATCATCCTTGAGAATGCAAGGACATTCCTCTCTGAGAAATACATGATGACATTGTGTAGGGAGAAAGACCAGCTACGTCTAGCACATTTGTTTATAAGAACTTTCCAAAACTACGTGGGCATAAATTTAATGGCCAATGATATTAAATTTAGCCACATGTGCTTAGATGTGTTCACTGTTAATATTTGTTTGCAGAATATTTCAAGCGAATTGTTTGTTCTTCCATGGCTGGGAGATCATAGTACTTGTTCTTAGGAGCTGTAGGTAAAGTTAATCCAAGATAGTCTATAAAGCCAAGTTAAGATAGAAAGAGATGAGGAAAGCTGAAGTTTATGAGCAAGAAAACAAATAGTCCCTGACTCACCCCAGCCCCTGTTAGAACAAAGAGAAAGATGCAGTCCCAACGAAAGGAAGAGGGTATGAAAAATAACCCTGGAAGGTAGAAATAATCTATATTTAGATCTAGATGTTTGCATGAGTGTAAAAAAGTCACCCTTCAATACTGATGATTGGTGTACTTTATGTCCTTTATTCTATGTATATTATTTCTCAGTTTGAAAACAATAATACTAATAACAATAACAAGAAGGAATCAGTGTAAGAACCCAAAGCAATCAGAAGAGCAGGGATTAATGAATACATATAAGGATGGTTTGGTTAAATACCTGCTTATTGGTGATTCCCAGCTTTTGCATGTTTCTTAAATGGTCATATATGGATGAACTAGTCACAATTAAGGAGTCATGGGCAGGACAGACTAATCATCACAGATGATATTTAGGAAACCACTAGTGCCTAATAATAGTCAGAGAGCTGACTTTTAGGACATCAAATATTTAAGAAGAAATTGACCTCTAACATTAGCCAAAAGAATTCTCTTTTACAGTATTAAGTGTCTAAGAGATGGCTGCCATCTTGCATTATCCAGGTGAGCCAGCTGTTTCAGTATGCATTCTTTACATCCTCATCAAACATTAGTTATAATTGTTGATTATTTTAATACCTGGTGTTCAAAAAAGAATAGTGCCTAATATTGGCAAAAAGAATGAGCTACTTTGATGTCTAATATAAGCTCTCTTAAAATAACTGGCACAGAATATGTGCTCAAAAAATATTTATTGAAATAACCAATGAACATGAGAATCCTATCTGAAGAATCATGAATGCAATTTCTATTTTATGAATGTATCTTTGGAAACATATTTAAACATAAGTCTTATAATCCCTTCTGAAAAAGGAGACAGAATATTCTTGGTTTTATTTATACTCATGGACTAGTATTATATAAAGTAGCTTAATTGAAGTCTTGGTAGAAACCAGTGGCATGCTAGAGATTAAAAGAGACCAGAACGAATAGATGGACGAGATACTGGTACTGGAATCTGTCAAGGTTATCAGGCTTCTGAGCTGTGAAATCAGAACTGAGTTGAGACCAACAGCTGACATATTGATAATGGCTGGGGGCAGGGGTGTAATCAAAATGACAGGAAGGCAGAAAGACACAAACAGGAGAGGCCGATTATGGTTAACTAGCTGACTCAGGAGCAGAGAAACAGAAAGATAGGTGAGGTCCAGACAGAATCAGTGACTTGCATCATGAGAAGGTCTTAGGAAAAACATTTTATCTGGGATGGCCAGAACATTCTTGAACCCCTGGTGAAAGTCCTCTGTCTTAAAGATCATTAAACATTGCCTTTCTCCATTGACCCTGAGTCATTTTGTCATTCTGCTATCACAGTTACTCCTTTACAAGTGGGCGATTGGGAGAGTTCATTTAGTTTTAGGTGGGATGTAAGTTGATTCAACACATTTCTAGGGCTCTCTAAACTGTATCATATTTCTCTGACATAAAACTTAAATAGGAGACCTCCAATTCCAAAATTATAGCACAGATGCAAGCAGGCTTTATTATGCCCCATAGAAAATCCAAAACAAATATGCAGTCCTGAGATTATCACCAGTTGAGTAAACCACAACTCAAGTAATGAGGATGAGTTAGTTTTGAGGGTCATTGAGAAGTAAAACTAAATAAATAAATTTGAGCAGAGGTAAGAGAATCAGAGTTTCATATTTTCACATCCATTATGCCCCTCCAACCAATATGCCTGGTGCCCACTATATATAAAATTTCCTCTGACTCATGTTCAGAGGAAAAAATTGATGTAAGGGTCAACAACCAACTGCCTCACTATATCGAGTTCTTTGGGAGAACCGTCCATGCCTCAATCACAATAATTGCTGGAAGGAAAACATCCCTGAGGTTAGCCAAACACACAAAGGGAAGGTGAGACTATCATCCCCAGTCCTGAAAACTCTTCTCTATAAATTGGCTAAAGCAGACAGCAAATGGGAGTGGCTGTTCAACAGCACACACTGCAGGAGGTACATTCATGGGTTTCCTGGGCATATATCCATAAAAAAAACAATAGTAACCAGGGAACCATGACATCCCCAAATGAAGAAAGCAAGAAACCACTACATCCTCAAGTTAACAAAGCAAGGAACCAGTGCCTGACCCTAATGATATAGTACTATGTGAGCTCTCTGATTAAGACATCAAAATAGCAATTATGAGCAAACTCAGTGATCTCCAAGATGTATCAGAAAAGCAATTCTGAAATTTATCAGGGAAATTTAACTGAGCAATTGAAATAATAAAAAGTAGAAATCCTGGCTTGGTACATGTAGCTCAGGGAGTAGGGTGCTAGCCACATACACCAAAGCTAGTGGTTCGAGCCCAGCCAGGGCCTGCTAAACAACAATGACAAATGCAACCAAAAAATAACTGGGTGTGTGGCAGGCACCTGTAGTCCCAGCTACTCAGGAAGCAAGAGAATCACTTAAGCCCAAAAGTTGGAGGTTGCTCTGAGCTGTGATGCCACAGCACTCTACTGAGTGTGGCATAGTGAGACTGTTTCAAAAAAAAAAAAAAAAAAGAAATATAACAACTGAGAAATAAATTTGCTCGACTGAAAAAATGTATTGGGGGTTTTCAACCTCTGAGTGAAACAAGCAGAGTAGAGAATCAGTGAGCTTGAAGACAGTCCATTTTAAATTACCCAGTCAGAGGAGAAAAATGAGAAAAACAAAGAAAAATGAAGACTGCCTACAAGATGAAGACAATTACCTCAAAAGAACAACACTAAGAATTATCAATGTTCAAGAGAAATTTGAGAAAGAGCAAGAAGTAGAAAGCTTATTCAAAGAAATAATAATGGAAAACTTTCCAAATTTGAGGAAGATATAAATATCCACATGCAAGAAAGTCTGAAAGCACCAAACATATTTGACCCACATCAAACTACCTCAAGTCATATAATAATCAAACTCTCAAAAATCAAGAACAAGAGAATCTTAAAAACTGCAAAAGAAAAAAAGCAAATAACAGATAAGGAACTCCAAAGTTCCTAAAGTTTGTTCATGTGGCAAAAGACTTCTCAATCAATACCATACAGGCCAGGAAAGTGGAGATGATATTTTCAAAGTACTGAGAGAAAAAAAAAAATCCTATCCAGGAATACTTTATCCAGCAACACTCTCCCTCAAATATGGAGAGACAACGTCTTTCCTAGACAAACAAAATCTGAGAGAATTTGCCTCCACCAGTCCCAATTTATAAGAAACTTTAAAGGGAGTTCTTCAATCTGAAAGAACAAAGCACTAACAGCAGAAAAAAAATAAAGATATAAAACCACTGGTAGAAATAAGTGCAGAGACACAGCCTGAATACTCCAATATAATGTAATTGCGGTATATAATCACTTATAACTCTAGAATGAAATCAAAAAGACAGATATATCAAAACAAATACTAGCTACAACAACTTGTTAAGAGAGAGACATATATTATACAAATGTGTAATATAGTTTGCTATGTAAAATGTTCTCCCATGTTTAATGCACACCCATGTTTTTGGTCCATACTTTCACGCAAATGCTGCTCCAGAAAATATCAGACTCTCAGTTGAGAGAAACATATTTGGGAAGGGTTAATGAAGATCATGTTGTCCTCCCACAACTGCCTGGTCTGTGAAGGCTGACCTTTCTCCACTCTCCTAGGAGGCCTTCCCACCCAGCCATGTTGTGGCTATGACTGAGTTGGCAATGTGTGGCCAGCATGTAGGAGCTTCTGAGCCTGCTCGGCCTGTAAGGGTCCCTGGGGCCTCCCAGTGCACTCTGTACAGCTAGGCCTCAAGCCTCAGCCTTCACCCTCCCAATTGAGGCTGACTTGCTGGCCCCACTCCTTCTCCCTACTTTGATTATGGCTCTCAGAAGAGGCCACTTCAACTCACTCCCATTGGAATCCAAATCCTCTTAGACTGGAACCTTGTACACCCAGTACGCACAGTGGAATGTCTGTTGGCTCCCCTGCTCCTGACCCATAGTACCATATGTAATGCACATCTTTATTTTTCCCTCAAAAATTTGAGCAAAAACGTGTGCATTATATGTGGCTAAATACAATAAATGTGGACAACCAGAAGTAAAAATGTGGGGGATGGCATTAACGTGTGGAGTTCTTTTCAGTTTTTTTCTTTGTTTTAATTCTTTTTCATGTGTGTGAATTTTTTTATTATTTTGGGGGGGTTATTATTTAATTTATTTAGGTTTTTTAAAAAAATTTTTATTTCGTTGCTTATTTTTTCTTTTCTTTCTTTCTTTTTTTTATTTTTTTTTTTTGTCGAGACAGAGTCCCACCCTGTGCCCCTGAGCAGAGTTCAGCGGCTTGGTAGTTCACTGCAACCTCGGACTCCTGGCTTGTGGGCATCCCGCTGCCTCAGCCTCCGGAAGCCGCTGGGATTACAGGTGCTCTCCGAGATGCCTGGCTGGGCTTTTCCATTTTTTTTCATGAGTCAGGGTTTCACTTTCCCTCAGGCGAGTCTGGAACTGAGCTCCAGCGATTCTCCCTCCTCAGCCTCCCACAGTGCTGGGATTACAGGCGTGAGCTACCGCATCTGGCGTGTGTGTGATTTAAAATACATTTTTATCTCTTTAAAATAATTTGTAAAAGATATTTTATTGTAAGAGTCATAGTAACCATATGCAAAAAAATATAATATATAACCTAAGAATAAGAGGCAATGATTGAGGCATACTACCAGAGAAAGTCCCTTACCCACAAAACATGACAATAAGAAAGAAGAAAAGAAGAAAAGAGTCTCAAAAAAGCTAGAAAACAGGCAACAACATGGCGATTGAATGTAACACTAAATGTACTGGACTCAGTTCTCTAATTCAAAGACATAGATTGCCTGAATGATAAAGACAAAAGACCACAGACCCAAACTATATGGAATGTAAAAGAAATCCACCTTCCCTGTAATGACACACATAGACTGAAAGTGAAAGGGTAGGAAAAGATATTTCATTCAAATAGAAAGCCCCCAAACAGGATTCACCTGTATTTATACTAGCTAAATTGGACTGTAAGTCAAAGACTGTCAAAAGAGATGAAGAAGATCACTGTATGAGACTACATAAATGATAAAATGGTCAATAGAAAAGGAAGATACAACAATTATAACATGTATATGTAACATGAAAAATAGAAACACGCATGGCTGTATACTTTCTGGACAGCCCTTATATGCATTCAAAACTGGCGCTCTCGAGTATACAAACCAAACATTAAAAGATGTAAAGGGAGAGATGGATTGCAATATAATAATAGCAGGGGACTTCTAACAACTCATTCTCAGTAATGGACAGATCAAGAAAATCAACAAGGAAGCACTGGAATTAAACTGTGTGCTAGAACTGATATTTACAGAACATGTCACCCAATTGCTGCAGAATGCACATTTTTTTTCCATTAGTATATGGAAATTTCTCCAGAACAGACCATATCTTAGGTTATGAAACAAGTCTTGAAAAATTAAAAAATGTCAAAATCACATCAAGTATCTTTTCTGATCATAATTGATTGAAACTAGAAATCAGTAATAAAAGGAAAATTTGAAACCTCACAAACACATGGAAATTAAACAACACACTTCTGAATCACCAAGGGTCAATGAAGAAATTGAAAAGGAAAGGAAACCAAAAAATCTCTTGGAACAAATGAAAATAAAAATACAACATACAAAACTCTATGGATTTGAGCAAATATGGTACTAAAAGAGAAGTTTGTGGCAATAAATCCCTACCTCCAAAAAGTCCAAAGACTTTTTTTTTGAGACAGAGTCTCACTTTGTCACCCTTGGAGAGTGCCAAGGCATCACCACTCACAGCAATCTGAACTCTTGGGCTTAAGTGATTCTCTTGCCTCAGCCTCCCAAGAAGCTGGGAGTATAGGTGCCTGCCACAACACCTTGCTATTTTTAGAGAAGAGGTCTCTCTGGCTCAGGCTGATCTCAAACTTGTGAGCTCAGGCAATCCACCTGCCTCAGCCTCCCATGGTGCAAAAAGTCCAAAGACTTGACCTAAGTGTTGCATCTCAAGGAGCTGGGAAAACAAGAACAAACAAAACCTAAATTTAGCAGAATAAAAAAAAAAAAGCAAAAAAAGATGAGAGAAGAAATAAATGAAATCGAGACTAAAAAATATGGAAGATAACAAAACGAAAAGCTGTTTTTTCTAAAAGATAAACAAAATTAATAAACCTTTAGCTAGACTAAGAATAATGAAAGGAGACCCAAATAAATAAAATCAGACATGGACATGGAAACATAACTGAGACCACAGAATGTGAAGAATCACTAGAGGCTATTATGAAAACATAGAAAACCCAGAGGAATAAATTCCTAGACACATTCAACCTACTAAGATTGAACCATGAAGAAATATGAAATCTCACCAAACTAATAACAAGTGATAAGATAGAAGCTATAATACTATAAAACCTCCTATCAAAGTAACTCCTAGGACCTGATGGCTTTACCGCTGAATCCTACCAAAATGTAAAGAAATACTAATTCTACTCAAACTCTTTAAATAATCAAAGAGGTGAGAATACTGCCAAACTCACTCTATAAGGCCAGCAACATCCGGATGCCCAAACCAAACAAGAACACAACAGCAACAACAAAAACTGCAGGTGAGTATCACTGATAAACATAGATACAAAAAATACTAGTAAACCACATTCAACAACAAATTAAAGGGATTATTGACCATGATCAAGCGGGATTCATCTCAGGGATGCAAAATTATTTCAATACAACCAAATTAATAAATGTGACATCACTTAATAGAACTGAAAACAAAAAACAGATGATCATTCGAAAAGGTGCAGAAGAAGCGTTCAAAAAATGGAACATCCCTTTATGATAATAACCTTTGACAAACTGAGTATAGAAAAAACATATCTCAGAATAATAAAGGCTGTCTGTATGTGACAAATCCCCAGCCAACATTGTACCAAATGAGGAAAAACTGACAGTCTTTCCTCAATGATATGGAACGAGACAAGAACACCTGCTTTCTCCACTTCTATTCAGTATATACAAGTACTGACCAGAGCAATTAGACATGAGAAGCATCTGAATCTGAAAGAAAGACATTATACTAAATCTGTTGGCAGATTTTGTGACTTTAGACTTAGAAAAAACTAAAAATTCCACAAAAAAACTGTTGGAACTTATAAACGAATTCACTAAAGTTGCAGGATACACAGTCAACATACAAAACTAGTAGCATGTGTATACACCAACAGCAAACAGGAAAAGAAATCAAGACAGCAATCCCAGTTGTAATAGCTACAAAGATTGCCTCAAAAGAGTAGGGTGCCAGCTCCATATACTGGAGGTAGTGGGTTCAAACTCCGCCTGGCCAAAAACTGCAAAAACCCAAAACAAGAGCAAAAAAAAAAAAAAAAACTAGGAAATAACTTAACCAAAGGGGTTAAAAAGGTATAAAACACTGATGGAAGAAATTGAAGCAGACACACATACACACACACACACACACACACACACACACACACGCACACGCGCGCGCATATTCTCTGCTCATGGATTAGAAGAATTAATATTGTTAAGATGACATTTCCGCCCAAAACAATCTATAGGCTCAATTAAATCCCAATCAAAATATCAATGACATTCTTCACAGAGTTAGAAGAAGTAATCTTAAAATTCCTATAGAATCACAAAAC
This sequence comes from Galago senegalensis, assembly GCA_963575145.1. Classification (NCBI taxonomy): domain Eukaryota; kingdom Metazoa; phylum Chordata; class Mammalia; order Primates; family Galagidae; genus Galago; species Galago senegalensis. The sequence continues at coordinate 1,871 of CAUYTI010091457.1, read as the reverse complement.
CCCCAATAGAGAAAACAATACTGAGCAAAAGGACAAATTTGAAGGCATCACTTAATCTACTTAAAAATATACTACAAAGAAGCTCGGAGCTTGCAGCTCAGCTGCTAGGGCTCCAGCCACATACACCAGAGCTGGTGGGTTTGAACCCAACCCAGGCCTGGCAAACAACAGTGGCAACTACAACAACAAAATAGCCAGGGGTGGTGCCTATGGCTCAAAGGAGTGGGGCACCAGCCCCATATGCTGGAGGTGTCGGGTTCAAACCCAGCCCCCGCCAAAAACTGCAAAAAGAAAAAAAAAAAGCCAGACACTGTGGTGGGCGCCTGTAGTCCTAGCTACTGGAGAGGTTGAGGCAAAAGAATCACTTAAGTTCAAGAGTTTGAGGTTGCTGTGAGCTGTGATGTCACAGCATTCTACTGAGGGCAACATAGTGAGACTCTGTCTCAAAAAAAAAAATACTACAAAGCTATGGTAACTAACTTAGCATGGTACTAGCATAAAAACAGGCACATAGATCAGTGGAACAAAATAGAGGATCCAGATGTAAATCCATGCATTTATAGCCAACTCATTTTCAACAAGGTCCCATGAACATTCAAAGGGGAAAGGACAGTCTCTTCAATAAATAATGCTGGAAAAACTAGAGAACCATACACAGAAGAATAAAACTAGACTGCCATCTCTTATGATATGCAAAAATAAAATAAAAAGTGGAATAAAGATTTAAATCTAAGACCTAAAAATATGAAACTAATGGAAGAAAACATTTGGGAAATGCTCCAGGACGTTGGTCTGGGCAATTTTTTCTTTTTCTTTTTCTTTTTGGTATAAAACTTCACAGGCAACAAAAGCAAAAATAGGCAAATGGGATTATATATGTGTCAAGCTAAAAAGCTTCTATATTGTAAAAGGAAACAATTGACAAAGTGAAGAGGTAACCCCCCAAATTAGAGAACCTATTTGCAAACTATCCACCTGATAAGAGATTAATACCTAGACTACATAAGGAGTTCAAACAACTCAACAGCTCAAAATCCCAAATCATCAGTTTAAAATGGGCAAAAGATATGAATAGACATTTCTCAAAAGAGGACATGTTAGTGACTTCTTTTGAGAAAAAATGCTTACCATCACTAATCATTAGAGACATGACAGTCAAAATGACAATGAGACATCATCCTACTCCCAGTTCAAATGGCTTTTATAAAAAAAATGTGGGTTGACAGATGCTGGTGAGGAAGTGGAGAAAGGGAACCCTCACACTGTTGGTGGGAATGTAAAGTAGCAAAGCCACTACTGAAAACAGTATGAAGAGTCCTCAAAAAACTAGAAATAGAACTACCACGTGATCCGGTATTCCAGTACTGGTTATATATCCAAAGAAAGGAAATCAATATATTTGAGAAATATCAACATTTCTGCCAACTCAACTACCCATCAATAGATAAATAAAATGTAGTATACAACGGAATATTATTCAGCCATGAAAAGGGTTAAGTTTTGTCACTTGCAGCAACATGGATAGATGTGGAGAACATTATATTAAGTGAAACAAGCCAAACACAGAAAGGCAAATATCACATTTTCTCATGCATAAGTGGAAGCTAAAAAAGTGGATTTCATGAAGGTAGGGAGTAGATTGGAGGTTACCAGAGGCTGGGAAGGGTAGGAGGGGGAGGAGGATGAAGAGAGGTGGATTGACAGGTAGAAATTCTTCTTCTTCTTCTTCTTTTTTTTTTTTTTTGAGACAGAGCCTTAAGCTGTCCCCCTGGGTAGAGTGCCGTGGCATTACAGCTCACAGCAACCTCCAACTCCTGGGCTCAAGTGAGTCTCTTGCCTCCGCCTCCCAAGTAGCTGGGACCACAGGCGCC
>CAUYTI010091456.1:0-34068 GCA_963575145.1 Galago senegalensis | reverse complement strand
GTGGGGTACGTTTTTGATTGGTGGTTGGGGTATGGGGAAGTATGGGTGATTGGTGGTCAGGGTTTGGGGAAGTACGGGGAGGCTCTGGATTGGTATAGGTATGAGGGGTGGGGGATTTCCTAACTGAGGTGAGGGGGGGGGCTTGGGGTGGTATGGAGCAGGAGGGGTAGGGTACACTTCTGATTGGCTGGCTGGGAGGTTTGATTTCGGGGAAAGGCCAGGGTTTTGGGGAAGCTAAAGCTTATTATCTAAGATGGCGGCGGGGGCTCAAAATGAGGAACAGAACTTAGGCAGTAAACAACAAAATGGCGCTGGTCTGGCCCTCTCATTTTCAGAGCACGCCAAAACGTTAACCTCATGCTAACCGTTCAGTCAAATTGTCTCCCTACTCCCCAGTACACTCAGCTGTAGACAGATAGTCCTCCGATTTTAAGTGTGTAATTTTTTCGGGAGGGCTTGTCCACTTCCTTCCTCCCTTCTAGAACAGTATCCCGCTTCCCTCCACCAATACAAAGCCTTCTCTCCTCCACGCCCAGCTACGTCCCGTCTCTCCCGGGCAGGCTTGGCCAATGATGTCCACAGGATTTTTCCCCTATTTAGTCTTCAGGCCCTTCTAGTAGCACCGCCAATTTGGCATTTAGCTATTCTCTACTTTTCAGTCATGCACAGTTCTCTCCACCTGGATCATGTTTGCACCTCCCTAGCCTTCCTGCCCGGGTCACAGAACTTCAGGCAGCAGGGGTCAAGCCGTGCACAGCTCCTGCCCCGAGCTGGGAGGTCAGCGTGCAGCACGCTCACGCCTTCTCCCTCAGCACACACCAGCTTTCTACTTCCACCAGACTTCTCCTCCCAGAGGCTCATAGAGCTCATCTTAGGTATTAATACCTGAACTGTAAACTGAGAATTATGAGAAGAATTCACCGGCCCCCGCCCTGTTCTTTTACTAGCTGTACCAGTGTGTTGTTCAGGTACCAAACCCCACTCCTCTGATCGTCTTACTGAGGCCGGGGGTTATTTTTGTTGAACTGTTAGCAGCTCACTCAGTTTACCCAGCATGTCCTCTGCGGCCCCAAGTGAACTGAGAACCACTGCAGGAATGCAGCAGGAGGGAGGTTGGAGAGTTTATGTAGAAACACTTCTTTCCCCCCAAGGGACATACTTTAAACCTTGTTCAAAGACCCCGCAAAGTCCTGTTTGGCTGGAATCCTTTAGCTCTTTCACAATGTCACAACTCTTAGCCACAGCCCTAATTAATACCTTTAGTAGAAGAAAAGAAATTAGATCATCATCACCCTTAGCCATTTTAGTCGGTATTTTGTGGCCACTGTAAAAAATCAGACTCTTCCAAAGCAGTGGGATTTAAACAAAAGCCTGCATCTTTAATATCCCCAATATCCACGTTACGAAGTGATGTCATGTTACAGTATATTGTTGTAATCCCTCAATTTTATGATGAGTTATTGCTGTTGATCTCTTACTGCACCTAATTTATAAATTAGACTTTATTATAGGTATGTATGTGTAGGAAATAGCAATATATATAGGGTTTTATACTGCCTGTGCTTTCAAACAGCCACTGGAAGTCTTGGAATGCATTTCCTCAAATAAGAGGGAAAGTACTGTAAGTGAAAAAAAGAACAAAAGAAGAAGACAACTCCATGCCACATGAAATTGATATGAAATTCAAATTTCAGTGTCTATAAATAAAGTTATATGAGGAGAAAAAAATAAAAAAACAAAATGATGTTAGTATGGTCCAAGACTTAAGAAGAAAGTTGTTGGATCAGGTTTCCTTTTTTTTTGAGACAGAGTCTCTGTCGCCCTCATAGCAACTTCCAACTTTTCGGCTCAAGTGATTCTCTTGTCTCAGCCTCCCAAGTAGCTGGGACTATAGGTGCCTGCCACAATGCCCAGCTATTTTTTTGCAGTTTTTGGCCAGGGCTGGGTTTGAACTTATCACCTCCGGTATATGGGGCTGGTACCCCACTCCTTTGACCACAGGCGCAGCCCACACCTGGTTATTTTTAGAGACAGGATCTCACTGTTGCTTAGGCTGATCTTGAACCTGAGAGCTCAGGCAATCCACCTGCCTAGGCCTCCCAAATGTTGGGATTACAGGCATGAATCACCATGCCCAGCATTTTTTTTTTTTTTTTTGAAACACAGTCTTGCTCTGGGCTAGAAGGCAGTGGTGTCATCATAGCTCACTGCAGCCTCCAACTCCCAGGCTCAAGTGATCCTCCTGCCTCTGCCTTCAAAAGTGCTAGGATTGCAGACATGAGCCCCCACACCTGGTTTATGCTCTAACCTTTCATCCTAACTATACTCACAATGTCTCTTCTCTCTCCTCTTCCTACCACCTCATTCCTACCTCTGTTTCCTCTTCCCCTGTGTGGTTATAAGCCTAGTAAAATATTCATCTAAATTTGGAAGGAATGAGGGATTTCTCAGAGAAGAGTCAGTATCTCAAGTCCAAGGGGTGAGGTGTGACCAGGACCTGGGAAACAAAGGCAAGGGGGTTGATAGCCAGGCGGCTGTGCAGATTACCCACTGCACTCCCAGCCCCTTAGTCTCTGTGGCTTCTCATGGTGGTCAAGGGAGCCCCAGCTAGTCCACACTGGCCAGAGCCTGGGAGGTGGGTTGTGCCTTTGGCAGCCACTACCGCTGGCTGGCCTGCAGCAAACAGGACAGAGCTGAGTGAAGTGTGTGGTGGCAGCAACTTATAGGGACCAAAGAATATTCTGAGAGCTGCTCATCTCTGCCCAGAAAGGAGAGCTAGGTTTGCTACACTCCAGCTCTTCTTATGTAAGACGTTTGGGGTAGCACCTGGCATAGTGCTTAGAACATAGAAGGCCTCGAGTGACGTTAGTTGTCTCTTTCCTCTTGTCTTCTGGGCATGGGGTGGAGAGCTAAAAGCACTCATTATGGGCTGCGCCTGTGGCTCATTGAGTAGGGTGCCGGCCCCATCTACTGAGGGTGGCGGGTTCAAACCCAGCCCCGGCTGAACTGCAACCAAAACATGGCCAGGCGTTGTGGTGGGCGCCTGTAGTCCCAGCTACTCGGGAGGCTGAGGCAAGAGAATCGCTTAAGCCCAGGAGTTGGAGGTTGCTGTGAGCTGTGTGACTCCACAGCATTCTACCAAGGGTGATAAAGTGAAACTCTGTCTCTACAAAAAAAAGAAAAGCACTCTGTATTCATCCATCTTGATGTGGGAATACAGGGCAGGGGAAGATGAGTACCTGTTCGCTTACGTTGGTATGGTGTTCATGGTGTAGGTGAAGTGTGTGGAGAGTGGATCAGTGTCTCCCATAGACCTGGGTTCAAGTCCTGACTTGACCTCTTACAGTCATGTGCCTGGAGGCGGGGGCCTTCTCTGCGAACTGAGTTTCTGCTCTGAAATATGGAGGTACTAATAATGACCTCACAGGGCTTCTTATGGGGACACCAGGGGACAGAGCACGCACAGCTCATGAGTAACGCAAGGTGTGTGCTGCAGTGGGAAATCGCCTTTCCTCCCCTCCCGCCATGTGCTATGGACTTTTCTGGCTGACCCTGACCTGGGTACTTCTCACTGATGTGACCTTATCTTATTTATTTGCAGGACAGTCACATGAAGTAAGTGTTGTTCTTCTGTTTTACAGCTGAGGAAATTGGACAAATAACTTGCCTAAGGCCATCTGGCCAGAGAGCAAAGTGTTAAATCTGCACATTGCTGGCCCTCAAATTAAGCCTCTTCTCCCGGTTTGGGGGCCCCATCCCTGTGGGACTTTGCCACTGCAAGATGTGGCACCAAGTCCCCAGTTTCAGGAAAGGGTCATATCCCCGAGAAAATGGGAGAAGAACAATGAGGAAAGAAGGGGAAAAGCAGAAAGGGCAATGATGGTGCCTGTCCTTTACCTCCGGGCCATGTGGCTGCCTTAAACACGGAGGACTCTCTAGACTTCCTGCTGCAGGCCTGGGACTCTCCACCTGGAGCCATTGCCTAGTGCCAAAGGGGCCAGAAGGCTAGAAAAGGAATGAGCTGGCAAGGCCCTCACCTGACCACAGAGGGGGCTGCAGGTGACAAGTCCCCTACTTTCCTTTCCTTCTGCTCTTCCCTGCCCTCCCCACAAGTGCTCCCTGGCTCACCTCCCAATTAGACCAAAGCCATCGTCTCAGGGTTAGCTTCTGTGTGAACCAACGTAGGAACTAATTTGAAGCCAGTTGAGGGTCAGAGACTGGCTGGAGAGATGCTTCTCAAGAGTGAGGAAGCAAAAGCCCCTGAGTGGGGATGAGGGCAACTTGCTCAGTCTATTCTCAGCTTCCCCAGAGGTAGGGACATGAACATTCTCCCAAGGGCATCTTGGTCCATGAAATGTGGTTCCAAACGCTGTCTTTTGAGTGATTGATCAAATTTCCAACAAACTAGGAGAATATAAAATGCCAAGAAGAAGAAGGCAGCATCAACAGTGGCAGCAGTGATTACTGCTTAACGAGCAAGTTCCAACACTTACCAATGGTCATGGTCAGAATTTTGACAAAGGCACGATCTCTCTTCTGTGGTATTTCAGCCACAAAGGCATAACCTCAGTCTAACACAGCGACACAGCAGACAAGCTGGAATTTAGGGAGTAAATGGCTGGCACTCTTGAAGGAGGCAGGTCATGAAAGGCAAAGGAAATCAGGGACCTAGAACTGTAACAGTTTGGAGAAAACAGTTCAGCTTGACAACTGAAGGGAGTGAGTAGTCCTGGACTGGAGCCCAAGTAGAAAAAGGACATTGGTGGGGAAATTGGCAACTTCTGAAAGAGGCCTGTAGATGAGTAAGGAGTATTTGTATTGTTGTTAATGTCCTGGCTTTGATCACTGCACTGTGGATGTGTCAGATGTTGCTGTTAGGGGGAGCTGGGAGAAGGATGTGCAGAGCCCTCTGTTCCATCTTTACAACACCTCTGTAAGTCTAAAATTATTTTTATTTAATTGATTAATTAATTAATTTTTTGGAGATTAATGAATTTTTATGCAACCCTTGGTAGAGTGTTATGGCATCACAGCTCACAGCAACCTTAAACTCTTGGGCTTAAGTGATTCTCTTACCTCAACCTCCCAAGTAGCTGGGACTATAGGTGCCCACCACAATGCCTGGCTATTTTTTTGTTTCAGTTGTTGTTGTTTAGCTGGCCCAGGCCGAGTTTGAACCCGCCAACCTCGGTGTATGTGACTGGTGCTGAAACCACTGTGCCACGGGTGCCGAGCCTTTATTTTATCTTTTGAGATAGAGTCTCAGTCACCCAGGTTCTAGCACAGTGGCATCAATCTAGCGCACAGCAACCCAAACTCCTAGGTTTAAGTGATCCTCCTGTCTCAGCCTCCCGAGTAGCGGGGACTAAAGGCACCTACCACAATACCCAGCTCGTTTTCTATTTTAGTAGAGATGGAGTCTCGTTCTTAATCAGGCTGGTCTTGAGCTCCCAAGCTCAAGCAATCTATCTGCCTCAGACTCTGAGAGTGCTAGGATTACAGGCGTGAGCCACCACACCCAGCCCTAAAATTATTTTTAAATAAAAGTTAGAGAAAAGCTTCCCCTAGAAATGACCAACACTGTCCAAGACTAGTTTCGGGACTGTAAATCACAGCTGGCAAAAGCTTGCTGGGTTGTTTCTGGGAATAAATGGACAAAAGGGAAAAGACACTGCCTGATCTACTTCTTATGATCACAGGAGCCAGAACATTCAGAGTAGTATCTCTAAGCCCTGCTTAGCTCGTTCTTGGAAACACTGTTTTTAAGGTGATGCTACACAGTTCATGGTAGACACCCCAGCCAAAGTGGGTAAATAGCTACGTGAGGACCCAACACCCCATTTGCTGGCCCAAGTTAAATGGCAGCTTTGAAGAAAAGGCGAATACCAGACTTGCTGAAAGTGATGATTAGTCTGCTCTGAAACAGCACATTATTGCCCTTGAAGTGATCCAGGAATTAGAAAAAAATAGCAATGTTTACTTAATGATATCTCTGGATCTCTTTTTCTTAACCATCTGAGGCTTCATAGCTATTTACAGAAAAGGCAACAAGTTTCACAGTTGCCCTATTTCTTACTTACTTAACTTAATCCATTAAGTACCTCTTTTATACCAGGCACTAGCTTCAAGAATAAACAAGACTCAGACTCATGAAGTGTGCACATTCTACCAGAGACATCCTAAGTGGTTAGTTACATCCATAAACTCTGTACATGATAAGAGGAACATGCAGTGTTTCTGGATCAGGGCAGAGAGGATGAGCTCAGTTGGGGAAGTCAAGTAAGGCTTTGAGGAACAGGTAGAAGTCTGTCAGGCACAAGAAGGGAGGGTAGACCAGACTCGTGAAGTTTCACAATATATTCAAGAAGTGGGGCTCAGCACTTCTAGCTCAGCTGCTAGGGCACCAGCCACGTACACCAGAGCTGCTGGGTTCCAACCTAGGCCAGGCCTGCCAAAGACAATGACAATGACAACAAAAAAATAGCTGGGCATTATGGCAGGTGCCTGTAGTCCCAGCTACTTGGGAGGCTGAGGCAAGAGAATCAGTTAAGTCCAAGAGTTGGAGGTTGATGTGAGCTGTGACACCACAGCACTCTACCGAGGGCGACACAATAAGACTGTCTCAAAAAAAAAAAAAAAAAAAAAAACAGGCTTGGCGCCTGTGGCTCAAGTGGCTAAGGTGCCAGCCATATACCCCTAAGGTGGCGGGTTCAAATCTAGCCTGGGCCTGTCAAACAACAATGACAACTGCAACCAAAAAATAGCTGGGCGTTGTGGTGGGTGCCTGTGGTCTCAGCTACTTGGGAGGCTGAGGCAGGAGACTCACTTGAGCCCAGGAGTTGGAGGTTGCTGTGAGCTATGATGCCACAGCACTCTACCCAGGGGACAGCTTGAGGCTCTGTCTCAAAAAAAAAAAAAAAAAAAAAACCAAAAAAACAAAGCCACTGGAATGTACAGGAAGCAGGAAAAGGCAGAAGATTCAAAAGCACCACGAGGGCCCAACATCAAAAAGTAACCTTTGCAGACAAGTATGGTGGCTCACGCCTGTAATCCTAGTACTCTGGGAGGCCGAGGTGGGTGGATTGCTTGAGCTCACACGTTTGAGACCAGCCTGAGCAAAAAAGTGAGACCCTGTCTCTACTAAACATAGAAAAATTGAGGCAAAGGGATCGCTTGAGCCCAAGAATTAGAGGTTGCTGTGAGCTATGATGCCACAGAACTCTACCCAGGGTGACAGCTTGAGACTCTGTCTCAAAAAGTGACCTTTGCTAGAACTCCTCAGAGCGCTTGATACATAAATTTTTAAAATAGTAATTCTCACCACTATCCCTCAATGTTAATTTGAAACAGGTAAGCTACACTGGTTTTAAAGTTAAAGCTGCGGCTGACATTCATCAAAGACATGAACTCTGGTGCTCCTCACTAATGAGTTAGAAAACAAACCTAGAATTAGTGGGCCCACCTCCTTGCACCATCACACATGGCTTTTTCACTTACATAAACTGCAGAGTTACACACGAAGAAAACTTAAAGTCTACTGTATGTTGTTGCTTCAGAGGGACACACACAGGAAAGGAAGTGCACATAAAACCACACTTTTGAACGAGAACATTTGACCTCGGTCGGGACAAGCTGGCTTTTGATCCAAGGAGCTCTGCTTCTGTATCAGACTCTTTTGTTTCAAGTTCTGGACTCTCTTACCCCAGGTCCCACCAAATTTCTTGTTTAGAAAGGGCTTTGAAGATGAAAACCCTACAGTTGAATTCCCTATTTCCACTTCCAACATCAATGAGCCTTTTTATATTTTGAAAATACCCTCTCTTCCTGTAGGAAGAACCAGCTGAGGCTTAGTTACCCGAGTGTCTCAGTGTGTGAGGGCTCCCGACCTTCCCAGAAGCCACGGTGGTATTCAAGGATAACAATAGTTTGAATACAAATTAAGCTTAACCCACTACTAGACTTGTGTTTGCTAACCACAAAACTGAAGAACGGTTTACCCCTATAAACATACACGAGAAAACTGAAGCAAATGGAATTAACTTTTTATGGCATTTGTGGTTGTTATCAGAATGGAAAGGAGCCTTACAGGTGGCTACACTCTGCATGTTACAAATTTGGAAACAAGAACAGATACATCATTTAAGCAAATGGTTCTCCCATCAAGTAGCTAAGCAGTGCTGGATCCGGGAAAAGACCCGGAGCACCAGACTTGTTGTAGAATGTTTCCACCTTATCAGACGGCCAGAAATTATTTCTGTATCTCCAGTAGTTGGTAACTAGTATTCTGAAATCCTAACAACTAATTTATATGTTTTAAAAAGCTAAATAGTTTAAAATATAAAGACCAGGGCTTTCTGCGGTACCTTTATGTAACAGATGGTGATGAATCTACACAGATTTCCTCTGAGATTACATCATCATGTGCCAGTGTGTTGTTTCTTTTCTGTCAGGACTTCCTGTCGGTATTTTCTTTTTAAATACGAAGGGCTGAATGGCAGCCCCCAAGATGTAGGTTGGAGTCCTAACCTCGTGATGGGACCTTATTCGGAAACGGGTCTTTTTTTTTTTTTTTTTTTTGAGACAGGAGCCTCAAGCTGTCCTTCTGGGTAGAGTGCCATGGCATCACAGCTCACAGCAACCTCCAACTCCTGGGCTCAAGCCAGTCTCCTGCCTCAGCCTCCCAAGTACCTGGGACCACCCACCACAATGCCCAGCTATTTTTTGGCTGCAGCCGTCATTGTTGTTTGGCAGCCCGGGCTGGATTCGAACCTGCCACCTTGGGTGTACATGGCTGGCACCTTAGCCACTTGAGCCACAGGCACCGAGCCCGGAAACGGGTCTTTAAAGACGTAGTCAATTCAAGATGAAGTCATACTGAACAGGGTGGACCCTAATCTGACCAGTGTCCTTATAAGAAGAGGGAGATTTGGATGCAGAGATGCACTGGGAGAAAACCACGTGAAGTCAGAGCCAGAGGGTGGAATGATGCATCTGTAAGTCACGGTGCACCAAGGATTCCTGGCAACCAGCAAATGGGAACAGAAGTACACACAAAACCAAACTTTTGAACAAGAACATTTCCTCTTTAAGCATTACTGCATAAATATTACCAAAATATTTCTTCTTTTTTTTTTCTTGAGATGGAGTCTCATGTCACCTTCGGTAGAGTGCTGTTGTGTCATAGCTCACAGCAACCTCAAACTCTTGGGCTCCAGCAATTCTCTTGCATCAGCCTCCCAAGTAGCTGGGACTATAGGCAACTGCTACAACACCTGGTTAATTTTTTTGTTGCAGTTGTCATCTTTGTTTAGCTGGCCCAGGCCGGGTTGGAACCCATCACCCTTGGTGTACTTGCCTGGTGTCATAACCACTGAGTCACCAAAATATTTCTGAGGAGGCTTGTATCAAGTTTTCCCAGAGACCACATAGGTTTGTTGACATTTGGATCTCAGATTCACAGTCTCCAAAACCGCTCCAGAATAAATTTATATTGCTTTAAGCCACTCAGTTTATGGTAATTTGTTACAGCAGTCCTAAGAAATAACATAAATATGTTATTAAGATGCTAAAATCCAATAATTCTCCAATAAGTAAATGGCTATAAAAGATAATTTATAACCAAAAAAGGTACAATTATTAAACGATCACAGGACAAATACACTCAACCTTGCTAAATATTAAAGAAATATATATTAAAACAACAGTGTGGCAGTCCTATTAAAGCAACAAAAATTCAACATCAGGTCAATAGTCAGTGCAGGCCTGGTGGTAGGAAAACTGACCAGTAAAACCTTTTTGACTGAAGTGTAAGATTGGTGCAAGCCTCCTCAGAAACATTTTGGTAATATTTATTCATTTGTGCTTAAAAAATAAGCTGATCAGGAAAACTGATCAGGTTCAGAAGGATTTCAAGAATGCACAGTAACAACCAGTAGTCAGACGAATCTCTGAGGGTCAGACTTTATAAAATAGAAGTGTTTTGTCACCTCCCTCTCCCATCACCTTGATCTCAGATGAGGTGCATGGAAGAGTCTGAGAGAACAGTGCTTCTTGATAATACTTAATGTTACTCTTGATATTGGTTTCTTTCTTTCTTTCTTTCTTTTTTTGAGACAAGAGTCTGATTCTAGAAACTTGGGTAGATTCCCATGGCCTCAGAGCTCACAGCAACCTCAAACTCCTGTGCTTAAGGGATCCTCTTGTTGCAGCCTCCTGTGTAGCTGGGACTACAGGCACCCACCACAAGACCAGGCTGGTTTTTCTGTTCTTAGTAGAGATGTGGTCTTGCCTTTGCTCAGGCTGGTCTGGAACTGGTGAGCAATCCACCTGCCTTAGCCTCCCAGAGTGCTAGGATTATAGGTGTGAGCTAAGATAAGGGTGTGTTTGAGGTCTTAGATAAGGTGACCAGATTTTAACATTGGTAAAGCAGGACACCATGGACTGGGGTGGGGGGGGACGGGGCCTGACAACAATGCAAACTTTGATAAGCAGTTCTCGATAATCGGTTCTCAACAATTATTTGTTATTATTAAAGTTTGACATTATAAAATTAACAAAAATAATATAAAACTCATATCCTGGTAAAATAGCCACATGGCAGCCGAAAACCGTGTATTTCTTTCCTGTTCTCCCATGTTCCCCAGTTTGTCATACATTCTTTCCAAAAACTGGGACTTTTTAAAAACACCACAGAATGCAGGACAGATTTTTAAAAATTGGGACTGTCCTGCCAAAAGCGGGACATCTGGTCACCTTAGGCTTAGAGCACCTCCAAATATGGAGTACTTAATGCTACCAAAGGAAGTGAACTTAGGTGAGTCTCGGAAAAGACCTTGGGGTTCACACAGGTTCACACGAGCCACAATGCTGGCTAGTGTTTTCTATTTTTAGTAGAGATGGGGATCTCACTCTTTCTTGCTCAGGCTGGTCTTGAACTCGTGAGCTCAGGCAATCCACCAGCCCCAGCCTCTCTGACTATGGCCGGCCTTCATATCACTTCTTGATAATCCTTAAGGTGAATTTAAAGAAGGCTGTGTTGTAAATATTTTAAATTTTTCTGTTTGTTATGATGTTTTGACATCTTCAAGATCCTTTCTGGTTGGACCAAGATGGATCCCCTCTCCCTGGACGAGTCAATTGTTGCAGATAGCAAAGGGTCCAACCAGGAACATGACTTTAATATGTAAATGAACCATCCTGTGCCACACCTCTCCTATCTGGCCTTTAAGCCCAGGAGATTACTCTGCCTCAGGTATCTCAGGGCCGGGTACCAGGCAACTAGGGACTACCACCCCTGTGGCCCAGATCTACCAAAATTATTCAAACTAGCCAGTCCTGAACGGCTCACCTTGCCCTGCCTTTTGGTTCCCAGGAAACTCCAACAAAGGTCCTGGCTCCAACCTAACCCCTCTCCTGTGTCTTCCGCCTGCTCCCTGGGGGCACTTCCCCGTGTGGCCCTGTGAGTGTCCTGCACCACCTGTCACTCGGACCCATAAGCATAGTAAACTCTGTCTTCCTGAGCATCTCCTGTGTCTCCTCTTGTGGCCACACCTGACCGATCATCCTGTAAAGGAATACAAAAGAAAGCTCTTCCAAAATCCCACCCCAGTAACTAAAAATTATAAAATACACCATGTACTACATTCTACAATTCTTTTTTTTTTATTTTTTATTTTTGAGATAGAGTCTCACTATGTCACCTTGGGTAGAGTGCCATGGCATCACAGCTCACAGCAGCCTCCAACTCTTGGGCTTATGCTATTCTCTTGCCTCAGCCTCCCAAGTAGCTAGGACTACAGGTTCCTGCCACAAAACCCACTTTTTTTTTTTTTTTTGCTGCGGTTGTCGTTGTTGTTGAACCCAGCTGGCCGAGGCTGAGTTCAAATCTGCCAGCCTTGATGCATGTGGTCAGCCCTGAAACCACTGTGCTACAGTAACTACTGTGCTATGGGTGCCAAGCCTATAATTCTTTTTAATAAAAGATACTTTTTCTGTTATCTAATAATTCTTCACAAAATCCCTAAGGTAAGTTCTATTTTTCTAATTTTACAGAAGAGGAAACTAAAACTCACAAACACTACGCAGCTTGCAGTAGGCTCCTGAGCTGACAAGGCTGGGGTCCACATCTGTCTGTTTCAGTCTGGTGGCCTTTTATCCCACCTTGACACTGGGAAAGTCTTAGCGTGGCCCTTTCCAAAGTTGGAGGAGACAGAAATCAATGTATAGACAAGGAAACAAAAGCCCAGAGAGGTGAAATGATTTTGTCAGCTTGACACAATAATTATCAGACATCTAAACCTCTCTCTCAGCCTCGTTGACTTCATCTCTCATAAAAAATAATGAACGTATGTAATCAGATTTGCATCCACTACCCAAATTTGTTGTGTCCAAATCCGTTCATCCATTCAGCATTTCTTTTGAAAAAAAATTTCCTGTGAGCCTATTGTGTGCCAGGCTTGTGCTGTTTGTCCAAGCCCACCTGACCAAGAAGAGCCTATTTGGTGGCCCCTGAAACCAAGCCCATCAACTTAGCTTTGGGAAGTCTAGAATCAGAACTTAACTAAAACTTTTCCTGAGTGTTTCCTAGTTATTTCTGCCCATTATTGTTTGTTTAAAACTAAGGAATTTCTGTGGCCTGGCAATAAAAGACCATTCAGAAACTCAGATGAATAATTTCCTGTTAATAATCTGCTTAGAAAAACTTCTCTCCCACACACCAGACCAACTGAGCTTAATGCTCTCTGAGCAACTTCTGAGGCCGACTGCTGTCTCACGGCAACTAAGAACTTCTTAATTCGGCTCAGGAAAGTGAACATTTTGTTTTTAGGAGATCAAAAGATTCATCTAAAAAGAAGTGTCCCCACTTCCCGTTTTCCTTCACAATGTGCTAGATTTGCAAACTTGTGTGAGGCTGATATGCCCACCTCAGTTCAGGCAAAGGACTCAGCCTGGAGGTTCCCACGCTTGTGACTATTTGCTCTCAGGAAATCATTGTGAGTGTCTCAGGGCAGGTCCTTCATCCAGCGGGAACTCGAAGGATTGGAAAAAGTTCGTTGTTGGGAAAAATGACTTCTAGCTAAAGATACTCTTAAAACTGTGAAAGCAAAGCAAAGTTATGTCGTTTCCAAACTTGCCTTGAACAAATATGATTTTATAGGACACATAGCCTTTCAATGTCTCTCTGCATTTAAAATTCCCATACTATTTTCTACCCAGTCATTGCAAATCAAAGGGAAATATGGGAGAGAAGGAAAAGCAGCTTCCCGACCACCACCCCCGTTGATGAGCGTATCAGTTTGTTAGGGCTGTCTTAGCAAAGTGTCATGAACTGTGTGGCTTATACTACAGAAATTTATTTTCTTACAGTTCCGGAGGCTGGAAGCCCCAAATCACGATGTTGGCAGGGTTGGTTCCTTCTGAGGGATGGAGGGAGAATCTGTTCCAGGCCATTTTCAGTGGCTGGTAGATGGTGATCTTTTTCTGTTGTCTCTCTGCATCCCCTTCCTTCTGTGCATGTCTCTGGGTCCAAATTTCCCCCCTTTTTAATGACTTCATCTCGGACTGATTACAGCTCCAGTGACTCTATCTCCACCCATGGTCACACCCTGAGGTTCTGGGGACTAGGAACGTTTTGAGGGACACATTCAGCTCATAGTGATGAGTAAATCCATCCTGAGGCCATAAAACCACTGAGCAAAGCCTTCCTGTTTCATAGGCTCAGGAAGCATTGTTGGCACTACTAGGAGCTACAAGACTTGGTTAAAAACCAACAAGCACAGGGTTTTTTCTCCTGGAGAAGGAACAAGCTGGAGGCTCAGGCAGAAGCTGCTGGGCTCAGAAAGACCAAGTGCTGTCCTTACAGGCCAGGAGTTAGCAGGGGACCTGGATAGTATAATTTTCATTTTAAACAGAACATCACATTTTACTAAGAGTATTATTTTCCTTTTTTTTTTTTTTTTTTGAGACAGAGCCTCAAGCTGTCCCCCTAGGTAGAGTGCCATGGCATTACAGCTCACAGCAACCTCCAACTCCTGGGCTCAAGTGAGTCTCTTGCCTCTGCCTCCCAAGTACCTGGGACCACAGGCGCCCGCCACAACGCCCGGCTATTTTTTGGTTGCAGCCGTCATTGTTGTTTGGCTGGTCTGGGCTGGGGACTCGAACCCGCCACCTTAGGTGTACATGGCTGGCGCCTTAGCCGGTTGGGCTACAGGCACCGAGCCACTAAGAGTATTATTTTCATCAGTGTCATCCAGAAAAAAACTTTCAAGGACCAAGTAAATGAGAGAGGAGCCCCCTTTTGGTGGACAGGAAAATTGAGAACCAGAGCACTCACATGATTTGCTGGGGGTCAAGACAAGGGTCTTTAACTTTAACTGACCAAGTGCTGGGGCCAAGACTGACTCGCAGCCTCCCGTGGTTGACCTCTGTACCTGGGGTTTCCTGTTCTAACTCACCTGTCTCAGCTTCCTACAGATTGCAATGGCTGCTTCCAGTTCAAGATGCAATGTTACATGTAACTTCTCATACATACTGAATGGAAATCTGAGTGACTCTTCCTAGCCCTTCTTGTCATATCTGCAGCAGGAACATTAGGTTGATGAGTTTGGACTTACTGTCTTGCTCAAGAATGCTGTCTTTTGTCTAACAAACATCCTTCCTGAGCATTCCCATCCCTCTGAGATTCATGCTCACTGTGAGTGCAGGTGCACACGTTTCTCTGGGATGAGTAAGAACTACAGTGCTTTATCAGGATGGCACATCCAGGGTCTCCCCTGATGTTCCCCCAGCTGCCCCCACAAAAGCTACCCATTCTCATCTCTCCTGAAAGCATTTCCCAATGGGTCCCTTTGCTGATCCGGGCCTGGCCTGCACTGACAAGGAGAGATGTGCCACTCGGGGCGTCCGTTCAACCTCTGTATAGCAAGTACTTCCCGACTCCCCAGTCTGCCCCTGCAATAAACAGCAGCAAGAAGTCAGCCCAGGGCTTGTCCAGTCCCCTGACCCATGCACTGGACTCTCTCAGAGTAGAACCACTCACTGGGAAGGGGGCTGGTGCCATCTGCCATTATTCACTCCTTGGGGAGGAAAACTCATTGGGCCTGAATCCACACTGATGACACAGTGTTTGAAGTTCTTTTGGCTTACTCTGCCTGGAAGCATCCCACCCGGAGACCCTTGTACCTCATTCGGCCATTTGGACCATTCAATGCCTCTCTCTACCCACCCCTCACTTCCTATCAGCAATGCTAAATGCATAGCACATCTCCTGGGAAAGTGTGTGGAGATGTCCTCACACCAGTTCCAGAGCCAGCCCTCTCCTAGGCCAGGAAACTGGAAGATGCTCTGGTGAAATACCCTCTCAGTACACTCTCCATCTAGGTCTTTTTTGAGACAGACTCTTAGGCTGTCGCCCTGGGTAGAGTGCCATGGCATCACAGCTCACAGAAACCTCAAGGAATCCTTGGGCTTAAGCTATCCTCTTGCCTCAGTTTTTCTATTTTTAGTAGAGACAGGGTCTTGCTTTTGCTCAGGCTGGTCTCAAACTTGTGAGCTGAAGCAATCCACCACCTTGGCCTCCCAGAGTGCTGGGATTACAGGCATGAACCACTACACCCGGCCTTCTGTCTAGTTCTGCACAGAGCCATAACTGCTCCTGGAAGCCACATCCCAGAGATGAGTTCTAGAGCCCATCTCCCATCTTGCTCCCTTAACATTGCATTCTCTTACCTTTATGTGGCCCTGGCACTACTGTCTGCCCCTCATCCCCTGTGCCCTAGTTCTGGAGCAGGGCCTGCATCCCTGCCTTGGCCATCTGCCACTATCTCTGGAGCTCAGCGCTCACTGGGTCTGCCTGTGTTGTGCTCCACCTGCCCACCTGCTGTGGGCCCAGCCTGGTTCACCTTTTGGCCTACCTACCACCTGTTGCTTGTGTCTGGCTATTGTCTTTTACCTGCATGACCTGCTTTTCTTCCCTCACCTTCAGCTATCTCTAGCACCTGTGCCAGCTCAGTAGGAGTATCTGGTTCCAGATCTTATTCCCTGTGCCCACTGACATTAACCCTTCTGTAGCTATGGGCGCAGATGTGGAACTTTACATATGTGGCAGAACATGCAGAAATATTAACTTTATTCTCTGTAATTAATCACAGATGTCCCAAGAGCCACTATTTCTACTTGGAGGTAGGATAGTGACTGTGGGTCTAAATAGCCTCTATCCAGTTAACTTCATTTTATTGGGGAAAATGCTCAAGTCTTTCAAGCTTCTCTTACCCTTCATCCTGTACAGCAGCTGGACAGAGTGAAAGTGTCAGGGGGGTGGTTTGATCTCTGTATTGTCTGGTCCAATAGGGTCTTTAGGTGCTCTGGGTTCCATGTGCCACTGAGAGTATGTGGGAAGGAAGCCAAGGCCGGCTCCCTCTCTAGCCGCAGCTGTAATATCCATACACTATGTAGAAAGTTTCCTTCCTGTACATTGTCTTAATGTCTTCTCTTAAGCCTGGCCTTAACTGAATTACCTAACTTTTTGTTTTACTTACTTAATATGCTAATGATTTCAAAATGCCGTCAAATAATTTTTTTTGGGGGGGGGGGAACATAGTCTCACTTTTCTGCTCAGACTGGATTTGAATTCCTGGGCTCACCAGATCTTCTGTCTTGGTCTCCTGAGTAGCTGGGATTACAGGCACATACCACTGTGCCTAGGTCAAATAATTCTGATCTTTAACACAGCCTGTGATATGTTATTTTAGACAGTTACTAAACTGTCTAAATTACCCAGGGTGCTGAGCAATTCGCTGAAGTTCGTACACTAATAAATAAGGACCAGAACCAGACTTGGAATGCAGCCTCTTAGGAGAGGTCAGCATATCTCAGGAGTGCATTCAGCTGGTCCTGGGGGACTGAGGGCTGAGTGTGATGGCTTAGCTAAATAGAGATGGACTGTTCCGTATCAGGAGATTTGGAACTAAGCCACCCAAGGCTGATGTGGCAGCTCTGTAATGAGATCAGGTTCCAGGCTCTGTATCTCTTCTGTTAACACTTAGCATTTGGCTTTCATCCTTTAGTGGCAAGATGCTTTCTACCCCTACCTACCAGCTCTGTGTCCAGGAAGAAGAGAGAAGGGCAAAGAGCAAAAATGAAAGTGGTACACATCAGCTGCCTATACTGGGCTCCTCACCTAAGGACTCCACATGCATTTTATTGGCTGAACTGCAGCATGCAGCCAACCTTAGCTGCAAGGGAGTCAAGGAAGCGGAGGGTTTTAAGCTGGACACATTGCCACCCTGAAGTAACTCTGAACTATTATGAGGGAAATGGGGAGAATGGCTGTGTCTTCCACAGCTGCCCACCCTTTAATTTGTGTTCCCCATTTTATGTTACCATCTAGCACACCTGCCTTGTCATTTCTTCATCCTCTCTCTCTAGTTTCCCACTCCAAAAGTGTTACTTTTTTTTTTAAAGACAGAGTCTCCCTTTGTCATCCTTTGTAGAGTGTTATGACATCACAGCTCACAGCAACCTCCAGCTCTTGTGCTTAGGTGATTCTCTTGCCTCAGCCTCCCAAGTAGCTGGAACCACAGGTGCCCACCACAACACCCAGCTATTTTTTGTTGCAGTTTGGCCGGGGCCAGGTTTAAACCTACCACTCTTGGAATATGGGTATATGGGGCCAGTGCCCTACCCACTGAGCCACAGGTGCCACCCTGTGTTACAATTTCTTGAGAGAGCTGAGCCCCACAGTGGTTGCTTCTATTCCTCAGCAAAACTTCTATTTCTTCTGCTGAAAGAACAATGATCTAGTAATTTGTTCATCTGTATGAAAGCTGTGCTCATCTGTGTTTTCTGTTATCTTTCCCACTTTAAGTTCATGGTCCTGTTGTTCTCATAAGCTACTGGAACATTTTGGAAGTTCCAATATTTTGCCATCTAAACTTTACCTCCTGGAAATGGCTCTAGTAGGGACAAAGGTGGATACTGTGCCTCAGGGCTGCCTCAAGCAATTGCCCACCTGAGAATATGGAGTAGGGTGGGCACTCCATCTGCACGCTGCCCACCCTTGATCTTACCAACCTGGGAGTAACCTGGGAGAAGGAGTTACACCCTGAGGGTCAGGCAGCTCAGGGATAAGCTACCACTAATTATCACATTGTCAACTGTCCACCAAAGTGGTTCAATGACATTTAAACCACAAGGAGGGCCCAATCCAGACACTATACAACAAGACCCCAGACCACAACCAGAGCCTCTTGTTACAACAGGGGCCCCATTAGTCTTCTCTGGTGAAGCTGTCTTGTTCTTCTCTCCCTTAATAAACCTTGTTTCATGCTTACCCTGCTTTCAGTGTTTCTGGTCATTCTTTAGCCAAGAGCACACCAAGAACAGACAAGTGCCCACCTGACAGAAGTAGCACAAAATCCCTTTATCACATGTGTCTTCACTTTGAGCTATTTCCAGATCCTTGATGTTGGGGGGCCTAACGCAGTCCTACATGAATCCCCTGGCAAGACAAAGAACCTAGTTAAACCACCTCTGAGAAGTTCGCGGCAAAGGACCTTAACTTTCTGGGAAAATTGTGGAATTTTCCCACCCCCTATGGCACAATATAAAAGGGGTTTCTAACTGCTCCTGGGGTGCAGATCCCCCCTTTGCATTTCCCAGGCAGGTCACTGTCCTCTTTCAATAAAACTGGCCAGTGCTGAAAGCGGTGGCAGACACCTGTAGTCTCAGCTACTCAGGAGGCTGAGACAGGAGGATTGCTTGAGTCCAGGAGTTCTGGGCTGTAGTGTGCTCTGCCAATCAGGTGTCTGCACTAAGTTCAGCATCAGTATGGTGACCTTCCGGGAGAGGGGAGCCACTAGGTTGCCTAAGGAGGGGTGAACAGACCCAGGTTGGAAATGGAGCAGGTCAAAACTCCCACGCTGATCAGTAGTGGGATCGCACCTGTGAATAGCCACTGCACTCCAGCCTGGACAATATAGTGAGACACCATCTCTTAAAAAAAAACCAAAACTGTCCTGAACATCTTCCAGTCTGGGAGATAAGAGTGTACAGTGCCCCGGTCATGTAAGTGGAGATACTTTGGGGATTAGGTTTTGTGAATTGGTCCCACAAGAAGTGGGTTGGTCCCTGGCCACAGAGGAGCAAGGAGGGACCCCACTTTCTCATAAACCCAAGGAGAATGCATTGTGGGGAAGAGGGCGATTTCACTGGGATAAGACACACCCATGGGGAAGAGCAACATTTTTTTTCCTGTAAACAAATGTACATGAACTAAAAAACCCAAATAAACTTTGGTCTCTTCAAAGCAGCCACCCAGTAAGTAGACTTTAATAATGCAGGTTTTGTTCACAGCATTTTTGCAATTCCTTTTCTGGATTACTTTCAAGCTTACATGAAAATCTTCACATTTTTCAAACCCTGATGCTTTGAGATGGGTTTTATCTCTGAAAATAAAAGGACTCATATGGAGACCAGTAAGTGAATCAGGATGAAGCCAGAGAGCCCCACTGCTAAAACCTCACCCCATTCCCCATAGCTCATCAGAGTTTTCTTTTAAGCAGTTTCTTTTTTGGGGTATTTTGTTATTTTGAATTATTTGTTTGTTTTCACTGGACGCTTCTTAAGCACTTTTTTTTTTTTTTGAGACAGAACCTCAAGCTATCCCCCTGGGTAGAGTGCCATGGCTTCACAGCTCAGAGCAACCTCCAACTCCTGGGCTCAAGCAAGTCTCCTGACTCTGCCTCCCAAGTAGCTGGGACTACAGGCGCCCGCCACAATGCCTGGTCATTTTTTGGTTGCAGCCATCATTGTTGTTTGGCGGGCCCAGGCTGGGGATTCGAACCCGCCACCTTAGGTGTATGTGGCTGGCGCCTTAGCCACTTGAGCCACAGGCGCTGAGCCTTCTTAAGCACTTTCAAGCAATTTCATCTACAGAGATTCCCAACTCTTTAGATTATATATTTAAAGTCTATATGGGAAAAAAGTAAAGACTTTAAAGAATAGTCCACATTTGAGCAGGCATTTATGTAGGTCTGGCTGATTTCTATTTTCCCAATCACAGGGTAAGTGGTTACTTCTCCATGTGGTCTGTGTGTTATTGTGGAACAATGATTAAACCTTCACCATGCTATCAGCTACTCACTTCTCTGCTCAGGGTACGTGGATCTGGAATGAGTGATCCCATAGACCTTTGATCTTTTTTTTTGAGATAGAGTCTCAGGCTGTTGCTCTGGGTAGAGTGTCATGGAGTCACAGCTCACAGCAACCTTAAACTCTTAGGCTTAAGTGATTCTCTTGCCTCAGCCTCCCAAGAAGCTGGGACTATAGGCACCCACCACTATGCCTGACTATTTTTTGGCTGTAGTTGACATTGTTGTTTGGCAGGCCCGGGCTGGATTTAAACCCACCAGCTCCAGTGTATGTGGCTGGTACCCTAGCCGCTGAGCTACAGGTGCTGAGCCTAGACCTCTGATCTTGTCCAATAAACACTGTGTTCTCATGACACTAAATGATGAGTTGAAATGTAGTCAGTATATCTGAACACTAACTGTTCCTCCCACACGCTTCTAAGATTCTCATCAACTCTACCTTTTCCTTTATCTCTGACCTTTTCCTATGTTTTCTCTCCTCTTATTCATGCTTTCTCTCCAGCCAGCTGGACTGCAATTTGATTCCCACTTGCTAAGCAATCTCTTTATTTCCCATGTTGGCCCATTGTAGAATCCAGAAGGATCTCTCCTTTAGGCTGCAGGAGGTCCAGGCCCTGCTTAGGCAGTCATATACCATTCCCCTCTTTATGTGGAGCCTTGGTGCCAGTCAGTGATTTCCAGGGTGAGCACTTGGGTCCAGGGACTTGTCACTTCCCTGGCATGATTCCCTTCCACAAGGTGCTGGACACACACCAGCGTGGTACAAACAAGCCTCCAGCAAGGACGGCCCCTAAAACAGGGGGGTCGGGAGTGTGTGAAGTCAGCCAGCAGCTTCCCTGCCAGCTCTGCACAGAGGGAAAACATCCTGGAGGAAGGGACGGGGTGGGGCAGCCTTAGGCCACCTCACCCACCTCTCTGCACTTCCCTCAGCTGCTGAGGAGTTGGAGGGAATAGCAGGTGACCTTGTGTATTGGGAAGCAGCACCAGCAACCACGGGCTAGGACTGCAGGGTCCAGCAGGGTCCTGACCTTTTGGGCCACAGTCTTGAGGTTTTTTTATTTTGTTTTGTTTTGTTTTTGAGATAGAGTTTTACTTTGTCACCTTTAGTAGAGTGCCAAAACATCATAGCTCACAGCAACCTCAAGCTCTTGGGCTCCAGCAATCCTCTTACCCAGGGGAGTCACCATCCCCATTACCAAGTAGCTGGGACTATAGGCACCTGCCACAGGGCTCAGCCTTTTTTTCTCTTTTGTTTCAGAGATGGGGTCTCACTCTTGTTCAGGCAGGTCTTGAACTCCTGAGTTCAAGAAATCCACCCACCTCAGCCTCCCAGAGTGCTAGGATTACAGGTGTGCCCAGCCAATCTTGAGGTGTTTAACACACTACCCCCCTCTCAGAGTGGTTTTCAGTCCAAGGGACACAGACAACAGCCATAGCACCACTCAGTATGAGGCAGGGACTGGACAGTCCTGGATCAGGTGGGACTGGACTTCATTCCTGGGAGAGAAGTCTGCAGCCGAGGACTTGGGCACACAACAGTGTGCTTGCCTTAAGCCCTGAGTGCTGTTGCACAGCCTTTGGGCATTCTAACTATACTGAGCAGAAACAGGCAGGAATCTTGGCCGGGAATCCGAAGTCGCCAACTCTTCCTCCTATTCCACACATGGGGGCCCTCCCATCTCTTCTTACTTCAGGCAGTATCAGGCAGGGCTAGGCCTCTAGGAAACGTCGGATCTGTAAATGTGCAGATTTGTAGATTGCTCCACACCCGTCCACCATGGGAATTTAAGCATCAAAGTCAGAGGTGGGATTCCAGTTCCCTCCCGCCCCTGGAGGATAGATTTCTCACTAGTTCTTTGATTCTGGCTGTTCCTCTGACCCCCATCATTTTAGTGTGGGCTACATGGAAGGCAGACTTGACCCTGGCACCAAAGTCTAGACAGTTCCTCTTTTCAGCCAGTACCACCAGACTTGGAAATAAAGCCTTCATTGCAGAAGTAGCCTCTAGAAAATACATGCTCATTAGACGTCCCTACATCAGAGGTGCTCACTGACCCACAACAAAGGAGAAGGGTCATTTTCCTGCATGAGAAGTCATCACTGAGCTTGCAGCAGTCAAATTTGGTAGGTTGTTCTACAACTCCAGGAAAACCAACTAAACATTACTTGATTTTCGATGGTAGGAAAATAAAAATTGTTAATTCATTTGTTTTCTTGCAGGTTTGAAAGATCAATTGGTAGTATAATCTTACATTTCAAGAAATGTAAATACAATGCAATTATTCTAGAAATAAATTAAATGTGGCTTGGGGTCTGTAACTCAGTGGCTAGGGTGCCAGCCACATACACAGGAGCTGGCCAGGTTCGAATCTAGCCTGGGCCTGCCAAACAACAATTACAACTACAACCAAAAAATAGCCAGACATTGTGGTGGGCACCTTTAGTCCCAGCAACTCGGGAGGCTGAGGCAGGAGAATCGCCTAAGCCTAGGAGTTGGAGGTTGCTGTGAGCTGTGATGTCACAGCACTCTACTGAGGGCAATAAAGTGAGACTCTGTCTCTAATAATAATAATAATATGTTAAATGCGAGCGGCTAAACTTGAATTTGTATATTTCATGGGAAGTAAGTAGTTTCTGATAAGGTAGAGAACTTTTTTTTTTAGAGACAGAGTCTCACTTTATCACCCACGGTAGAGTGTCGTGGCATCACAGCCAGGCAGGGTTTGAACCTGCCACCCTGGGTATATGGGGCCAGTGCCCTACTCACTGAGCCACAGACACGGCCACAAGGTAGAAAACTTTTATCCTCAAATCTTCCTTAAATATACTTTTTAGCTTCCCTGCTCCCAGGAATCCTGTTTCTAGAATAAGGCTTGCACGCAGCAATGGGGAGCTGTGGAATACAGCGTCCTGGGTGCAGCGTGGTTTTGGAAGCTTGGGATGCTGACGGACAGGCTCAGCAAGCTGCCTGAGGCCTGAGCAGCACGGTTCATTCCAAAGGACTGTTCTGATCACTCTGTCCCACCATCTAATTACTTCTCAGCACTACCCTTCTTTTCAATCAGCTAACCGGAAGCCAGAAATAGCTGACCACGAACTGGGGTTTGAATAAGTTAAAGTTGATACATTGGAATTATTGAACCTTTACAGAGCAGGTTAGGCAAGTTCCCAAGGGACAGACCCAGAAAAGCATTTCTGGGATGGCAGCCATGATGTCCTTTCCTCACCCACAGATAGATTGTCCCTCATGTCCCTCGGAGCACAGAGAAAATGTCCAATTGGCCATTGGGGAGTCCAATCCTCAGGGTAAGGGTCCCAGTTCTGGAATAGACCACTAGAGTGATGCCTGTGAAAAGCACTTGATTCTTCCAACTGAAGCCCCAGCACCCTGGGATTTATGACTGACAGATCCTTCCTGAGGTCCTCCCCACCCCCCATAAACAAAAAGCTTCCCTATCCACTTCAAAGAAAACTGCACACTCCAAGAGACAGTTGTGTGGCACAGGGGTTAGCCCTCGGATTACCAAGCCATTTACAATCGCTCATTTGTAAATGCTGTTAATTCCCTACACTATCATTTTACCAACGGAGAGTGAGAAGTAAGAGCCCGCACACTCAACTCCAGAGGAGAAGTAAGAAACGCACAAAGCTGTAATGGACTCGATGCCTTGGCCCCTTTCCTGTTTTATCTCAGTGATGTGCAATGTAAATTCCCAACACCGGCATCTTTAAACATTATTTTAAATTGCTCTCAGGTCAGTACTGTTTGCCTTTCAGACCCTGGTGATTGTTCAGCACCACTGACTAGTTCATGCTTTCTGTATAGAGATTTACCGACCCTCTTTGGGGAAGCAAAGGTTCCTGTTCCCAAGAAAATTTCAAGTTATGGCTGGAAAGGCTCAACTGAACTTGAAGCCACTTATCACAACTGATCTTATTTCTAGAGCATTTCCTGTGCTGGTTATCTTCTGTCTCCTTGGTTCACTCTGCAGTTCACTGTTTTCCACTCCACTGTGCCCCCAGAGGTTGCCCCAAGCAGACTGCCTCAGGTGCCTCCTGGCTTGTGGTTGGATTTGAGCAATGGGAGTCCAGGCAGGGAACGGGAAGGACAGAGGGAGAGATGGGAATGTCTGCTGTTGGTCTTCCCTGCTGGTATCACTGTGGGATGGCTTTGTCCTTTGACAAAAAGTCCAGGGTACCTGCCAGGTAGGATCTGGTGATGTCCTGCTCCCTGCCCCCCTCCCCCCCCCAGACCTAGTGAGGGCAACCCCACTTTCCCAGTCCAGGGGAAGCCCCACCTCTGGGGCTTCCCCATACCCTGGCCACACCCTTGTATATAATTACTTCATTAAGCATTCTTCCAGCTGCCTCCCTTTTCTGCTTTTCTGCCAGGATTGGCTGGCATTTCTACCTCAACTCTGGTATAATCTAAATAAATCCTCGGCCAGATATGGTGGCTCATGCCTATAATCCCAGCACTCTGGGAGGCTGAGGTGGGTGGATTGCCTGAACTCAAGAGTTCAAGACCAGCCTGAGCAAGAGTGAGACCCTGACTCTAAAACTAGCTGGGCATTGTGGTGGCACCTGTAGTCCCAGCTACTTGGGTGGCTGAGGCAAGAGAAGCACTTGAGCCTAACAATTTAAGGTTGTTGACAGCTATGATGCCACAGCACTCTACCGAGGGTGGCAAAGTGAGACTGTCTCAAAAAACAATTTTTTAAAAATCTTTAATGATTGAACAAAGTAGGTATTGTAAACTTCACTTCACAGACTGTGAAACTGGTCTCAGAGGGGGTTGGGAGATGTCCCCCAAAGCAGAAGTTTGGTAACAGAAGTGCCAGGATTCAAATCCATCTTGGCTTGGCTTTGCAACCTTGAATGTTCCCATTATAATCTGTACAGGGAGAAAAGCTTCATGGTACAGATCAGCAAAGAGCTGCCAGGTTAATAACACTCTTCCGTAGGCCTCAGGCTGCACCCGGCTTTCAGGCACCCTTCTCTTTAACCCAACCATGGGGCATAGACGCGGAGGCCCCCATGGCTCCTGCCCCCAAGTACCTCACCCTGGAGAAAGGGCCCCTGAAGTTGCTGCAGACAGAGAAGGGGGCAGAATGGCAGCAGGAGTGTGTGGCAGGCCCCTTGGCTTTCCATTCAACCCTGGGGATTGCCCAAAGCACATCCCTCCTCATCCTGTTTCTCACCTCCAAAATGAACTCTGTATCCAGGCAACAAAACTTCCACCCCTTGAGTCCATGCTGTTGGCTAAGCATGAGGAAGAAATGGCCTGGTTATTAATTCATGCCAAGGGGATTGACAACTTGATCTTAGTCAGTCCTTAAGCCAACTAGATCTCTGAATGATGAGTTTCAGAAAGCCTGGGGGGAAGTTTTAGGACCATTTAGATTTTTTATCTTTCCTGAAGAAGACCATCCACCTGGTTTTTTTTTTTTTTTTTTTTTTTTGATACAGAACCACAAGCTGTTTCTATAGATTGAGTGCCATGGCATCACAGCTCACAACAACCTCCAACTCCTGGGCTCAAGCGAGTCTCCTGCCTCCACCTCCCAAGTAGCTAGGATTACAGGCGCCCGCCACAATGCCTGGCTATTTTTTGGTTGCAGCCGGCACTGTTGTTTGGCTGGCCCAGGCTGGATTCGAACCTGCCAGTTCAGGTGTACGTGGCTGGCGCCTTAGCCACTTGAGCCACAGGCGCTGAGCCCATCCACCTGGTTTTTTAAGAGGCACCCAAACTTTCCTCTCAGGCCTGTCTACCCTCCACCTCAGCCTCTTCTCTGCACTCTGGGCTCTGGTCATCCCTTCCCAGTGTCTTTTCCCAATGCAGTGAAGTGACTGTCACTAGGAATATGACAGAGAGGAAGCTTCCCTAACGTGAGTCAAGGGAGTCTTCTCTCTCCACCCCTGTTAGAGGAGGTTCATGAGGACCCTCCAGGTGCCTCTGCTGTAGAATCCAGAGAGGTGTCCCAGAGCCACAGCAAGTGCTGCAGTGGTCACCTCTGCCTGAGAGCTGGAGTGACGGGGGAGCAGAGGGAAGAGAAAGGGTTCAAACGGCACAGGGAGGGGGCCAGCTGGGAGACCCCTGCCCTCCCACTGCACCCTCCTATACTTCCTGTCTGCCTCTGCCCTCCTCACCCTGCGAGTGAGTCTCCATCCCTTTCAAGTAGGTCATTCGTGACCAGAACGTGAGCTCAATCTCACAAATCTAGGCAGGCATGCTGGGGTGAAAAAATAAATAAATAAAACAAAACCCTGACCATATTCTAGTAAGATCTGCTCCCACTGCAAACACACTGACCAGTCTGTGTGAAATGTAAGAAACTAACAAAATGGGCCAAGCACTGATTATATAAAAACACCATACTTTTTTTTTTATAAATCCAGTTTAATGCGTTATTTCTATACATCTAAGGATTTAGGTTAAAGTACTCCCCCCTTTTTTTTTTTGAGACAGAGTTTCACTTATTAACCCTTGGTAGAGTGCTGTGGCATCACAGCTCACAGCAACCTCCAACTCCTTGGGCTTAGGTGATTCTCTTGCCTCAGCCTCCTAAGTAGCTGGGACCACAGGTCTTTGGCTTTGCAACCTTGAATGTTCCAATTATAACATGCTACAATGTCCATGCTAACATAACAGCTACAATGTCCAGCTATTTTTTTGTAGCAGTTTGGCTGGGGCTGGGTTTGAACCTGCCACCCTCAGTATATGGGGCTGGCGCCTTACCCACTGAGCCACAGGCGCTACCCTGTACATTTTTTAAAAAGACAAAAGTTGGCATAATTACATCTTATTCATTACCGCAGAAAAGCAGGGATCTACACAATACAAAACAGCGGAAGGAAACTTGAAAAATTCCATCAAATGGGTTATGTGGCTTTTGATGAGGTTGAATGCCCGTGCCTGGGCAGACTTGTTTGCTGGGCTACGAACACAGCCACCTCCAGGAGTGCCACCTTTACCCACATCTGGAAGAGAGCACTGCCACCCCCCAGGAGACTCGGCTTCCTCTGGGAAGATCCAGTGTTCGGCGACCGCCCCTGAAAGACACTGCTGTATCCTCTCCATCTTGTCTGTCTTTATCGTCATCACCTAGGAGGCTGCAGACCTACCCTGTGTCCTGGTGGAGGTTTCCACAACCTGTTCCCTGGGACTCAGGAACTTATGAGAAAGAAGTGTGGCCGTTTCTCTCCCAATCTCATAGATAAGGAATGAGAGCGATTCTACTTCTACGGAGGTACAGATAAAACACCAAAACCAAACAAAGAAAAAAAAACCAAAGCCTGAAAAAACAAAATCATTAGCTGCTGAAAAAACAAAATCATTAGCTGCTTTCTCTGTGTGAACTCAGATAACTGCTTTCTCTGATGAATTTACATGTTATTTGGTGGTAAGGAGACTCAGCCCCAAACAGGCCGGGCTTGGCCAAGTGTTAAAGGAGACTGGTCTTACTTGCTCTGTGCCTGCCCAGAACCACAGGCCCATCCCACCCCAGCCCAGGGTCACGCTGGGAGGCACCAGCGTCTCAGAGGGGCTCTGAGCCTTCCTTTCCCATGGCCAGAGTTTGCCCAGGTTATCTCAAAAGCCCGAAAGAGGAAATTTGTTAAGGAATTAACAATGGTTATCTCTGGGCGGAAGAGCTTTAAATGACTTATTTTCTGTTTTAAACATTCCTGTGTATTCCCCAATGGACCTTTATTGCTTCGTAATTGTTTTTAATTAAAAAGAAAAAGCAAACAGTGTGGGACAACGCCTACTTCCTCTTTATCCTTTGGTGTCCTGCATTATCTTCCCCAGAACCATTTGTAATAACAACAGGCAATTATGGAGTACATATTAAAACTTCGAACCAAAATCTGTCTACAGACTTCATAGCCATTAACATTTACTCTTGTTGGAATCCAGCAACTGGATACTACCCTTATTTCCATTTTTCAGGTGAGAAAACTGAGGCACAGGACAGTATAGCAATTTGCCCAAGATCACACAGGTAGTGAGTGCAGAACCAGAGTTTGAATCCGGGCAGTCTGACCCCAAATACCCATGCTCGCCATGTAGGAAACATGGAGAAACTTAACTGGCTTTACTTGTGGCTCCTCTTGCCACTGTGCATGTTAGGGACAAAGGGAGGAAAGGCACTGAAGTCGTAAATCTTCTCCAGATCAAAACAGCGTGCCCAAAGTGGGTAACCTAGGCAACCTTCCCAGAGCATCTCATTTGCATTGGCAAGAGCTTTTCACATTCTGCAGTTTCCTCGGAGTCACGCTCCGGTTTCTTCCTAATCATTAACTAGAAAATTAAGCTGTAGTAGTAAAATCCTGATTTTTGACAGAGGAGGAAACAGAATTCCAGGATTTGTACTGGGGTGGGAGTGAGGAACCGAGGGAGACCCCCACCATCCTAGACACGAATTCTAGCAGGGTGGGATCTGATCAGTTTTCAGACTGATCAGAAAAGATGGCCGAAGTAAACAAATCAACTGGACAACAGCCATTCGGCAACTGTTTCTGGTAGCCCTGTTGGGGGTGAGAGGTGCATAACTGAGAGACTACAAGCTATTTGAAGAAAACTTCAGCATTGGGTCCCTAATAGAAAAGCTAATGAGAATTCTGTCTAAACATCACGCTTGCTATCAGCACATTCTCCAAGTTGCATGGGGACGGACAGGGAGAATTAGCTCCATCTGCCCTGCATGGGGCTCCAGTCTTCTTGGGCTTTGTGAAGCTCCCTCCCCAGGTTTTACCATTGGCAGGGGGCAGATGCTTCAGCTCTCAATTACTGTTTACAGTGAAGCCAGGAGATAAGGCTCCCTGCGGCAACAAGTGTAGCTTCTGTGCTAACTCAGAAGAAAGAGATGATAAGCAGGACCAGAAAAGGGGCTCTGCTCTTCTGAGTGAGGCCAGGGCTGCTTTTGGGCCCCCGTTAGTGACAGCTGTGGACACCAGGCAGAGGCTATCACAGATACCCAGCTCGGTTGCAGCAAAGGGATTCTCTAGAAGAGGCTCTAATAAAATGTCCCACCAAAGGGACGTCCTAAACATCCCAGTCCACAGGAAAACACCTCCTGAGAAAAAATGGTATTTATTCCCAAGTTTGGTCAATGCCTTAACCCCCTCAGTGCCAACTTGAAAACTTTTCTGTTGAGTCTGTGTAGTTTCTTCTTTTAAATTTTTCCTGGGTTTATCCTTGGCAAGGATTTGATAAGAACTTGAAGAACTTGAAAATAGTCACGGCCAAGAAGGGAACACTGCCCAGGGATAGGTTTTATTTGGTTTGTTTTGTTCCAGTTCAACCCCCAAAACATTTCTTGCCCCACTAGAGACTGGCCATGTGACTTTGGGCTAGTTGCTTAGTCTCTCAGGCTCCGTTTTCCTCTCTCTCAAAAGAGAAATAACTGCCTGATAGAATTAGATGAGGTAACCCCTGTTAAATTTTTAACACAGGGCCAGGCCCCATCCTAGCACTCTGGGAGGCTGAGGCAGGTGGATTGCCTGAGCTCAGAAGTTTGACATCAGCCTGAGCAAGAGTGAGATGTCTCTAAAAATAGCCAGGTGTTATGGCAGACATCCATAGTCCCAGCTACTTGGGATGTTGAGGCAAGAGGACTGCTTGAGCCCAAGAATTTGAGGTTGCTGTGAGCTGTGACACTATGGTACTCTAGCAAGAGTGACAAAGTAAGACTTTGTCTCAAAAAATTTAAAAAAAAATTATTAACACAGGGTAAGTATCAAGTATAAAATTAGTACTTTTTACTGATGTTGTTATTCGTTGAGAAGAAGGAACTATGTGCTAGGCACTATGTCATGGGCTAGAGATTGGTCAGAATGCCGGACGCTCCTCGAGAAACAGAATCTCAGGCCAGGCGCAGTGGCTCACACCTGTAACCCTAGCAGCCTGAGCAAGAGCAAGACCTTGTCTCTAAAAATAGCTGGGCCTTGTGCCAGGAACCTGTATTGCCAGCTACTTGGGAAGATGAGGCAAGAGGATCACTTGAGCCCAAGAGCTTAGGTGGCTGTGAGCTATAATGCCATGGCACTCTACTCAGGGTGGCAAAGTGAGATTCTGTCTCCAAAAAAAAAAAAAAAAAAAAAAGAAAGAAAGAAAGAAAGAAAAGAAAAGATAAAGGAAAGGAAGAAAAGAAAAGAAAAAACGAAATCCCACTGGGGTTCTCTACGTCCCTGAACCAGCTGCACCAGCACCACTCACAGACTAGCTGAAGATGCAAATTCTCAGGCCCTACCTCAGACTCACTACATCAGAAACTCTGGAGGTGGGACCCAGTAATCTGTGTTGTAACAAATTCCCTAGGATAATCTGAGGCAGGCTACAACTTTAAAATCACAATGGAACGAACGGGACACATCTGATAAGTGTTTTGTAATGACTGTAAATTTCTGTGACTTAAGTGTCATGTGCTTAGGAATTCCTCTGTTCCCAAATATATCATGCCAACAGTTGTCCGTATACAAACTACATAATTTTCATAAGCAATTCTGTGTATATGTCATTTCCCCATTGTAAATTAGAAACAACTTATCCGTTAATTAGGGAGTATTAGATCTCTGTCAGTGAGAAGAGAAGATGATGGGCAGACAATTTCAGGCATGGAGGAACCTAGAGTGAAGGAGCACAGGTTTTTTTCAGCCTTGGTTCCTATGGTGGTGGGTCATGCTCAGGTCTGGATTTATGGCTGTTCAGAGTTTTCTCATGATGTTGGGGCTTGTGGTTTTCTGTTTTAGAGTTTTGATCAACTAAATTGTGGTTGGTAGTAACAAATGGGACTGATAGCTAGAAAAATAGAATGCATGTCATGGAAACATTTTTTTTTTAGGAAAATGAATATTATTCAAGTCTTTCTAAGACCATTTTTTTGAAAAATGAAATAATTTTTACAATGTGAGTTTGATGATGTAAGGTTTCAGAAGGAACCCAATTGTAATGTTGGAACTGAGTAAGATACATATGACTAGTACTTTAAAAGAATATGAACAAGGCTTGGTGCCCATAGCTTAGTGGTTACGGCACCAGCTACATACACCAGGGCTGGCAAGTTCGAACACAGCCTGGGCCTGCTAAACAACAATAACAACAATAACAAAAATAGCTGGGTGTTGCGGCAGGTGCCTGTAGTCCAGCTATTTGGGAGGTTGTGGCAAGAGAATTGCTTAAGCCCAACAGGGCGACATAATGAGACTCTGTCTTAAAAAAAAAAAAAAAGAACAAGAGTTATTTCTTTACATAATGGCATTCCAAGTCAAAGCCAGATCTATGTAGCCCAACCACACGTGAATGAAACAAACAGCAGAACTTGGCTGCAGAACAAAGAAGTGGGTTCGGGGTGGTTTTCTTGTTCTTTTATTCTTTTCTTTTTTTAAAGGTACTTAAAGGCTATTTCAGGAATTTACCTTTGAAACAACAAAACTCAGAGAAAAAAAATGACATAAGCAGTTCTAGAGAAATGGGAGGTGAGCACACCTCCTTAAGTTCCACAATTTCCCCAGATCTGTGCACTAACTAATGAAAAAAAAATCAGTAAAGACATACAGAAATATATTTGATGAAGTTTTGTCTAAACTGTGAGAAACTGTGGACCAAGATTGAGAATTACCTGTAGTGGTGTAATGGTCTTGATTGGATGCAATTTGGTATGTGTTAGCAAAGATAACTAGGTTGCAGAGCCAGGAGAAGAGAGAAGGAAACCTAGACAAGGCCCAAACAATCACACTGAATTCCTAAAATTGACACCAGGCCACAAGCGTGCTCTATTATTAAATCTATATTTAGGTTGTAGTGATTCAGTCATGTAGGTACAGTTGTTATACTGCAACAAATATCTTGTGTTGTCTTTGTAAATATAAGAATTAAAATGAGAGTATAGAGTTTGTCTTAGTCAGCTTGGGCTGCAATAATAAAACACCACAGACTGGGAGGCTTAATTAACAGACATTGTTTCTCGCAGTTCGGGAGGCTGGGAAGTACTGTCTGATTCAGTTCCTAGTGAGGGCTCTCTTCCTGTCTTGCAGACAGCCACCTTCTCACTGGGTCCTCACATGGGGGTGGGGAGGAAGCAAGCTCTCTGTTATCTCTTCCTATAAAGGCACAAATCCCATCATGAGGACCCTATCCTGATGATCTCATCTAAACCTGATCACTTCCCAAAGGGCCTACCTTTGAATGCCACCACATTGGGGGTTGTGCTTCAACATACAAATCTTAGGAGGGATGCAATTCAGTCTGTAGCAGTGGTGAACCCCACATGCTTCAGGAGCAGTTGGACCTACATTGGAATCTTACCTTAACCACGTGATATTTGCGAGCTATAGGGCAAGTTGATTGATTACCCTCTGAGACATTTCACCTGTAAAATGAGGGTGCAACTAACTACCAGAGAAGAGCCATTGAGAAAGCTATCCAGAACAAATTAAGATCAAGTGCTAGACATGAGTACAAGGCTGAAAGCACATGCCCAGGAAACGGTATCATGGTAGCCCATCTCCAAGATGCCCGCATCATGCCTACCTGCTCCTGCTTGGGCCTGTTGCTATAGACTGAATGTTTGTGTCCCCTTGAAATTCATATGTTGAAATCATATCAGGAGGTAGGGAGTTCCTTAGGTCAGGAGGTGGATCCCTCATGAATGATACCAGTGGCCTTATTAAAGAGGCCCCAGAGAGCTCATTTGTCCCTTTCACAGCATGAGGATGCAGTGAGAAGGCACTGTCTGTGTGAAAACAGCTGCTCAGCAGACAAGAATCTGCTAAGGCCTTGATCTTAGAATTCTCAGCTTCCAGAACAGAAGAAAGGTAAATTTCTGTTGTTTATAAGGCAGCTAGTCTGTGATATTCCATGGTAGCAGTCCAGGTGGACTAAGATCCCCATAATACTTGCTCCTCACAGTGACTAGAGTTGACCTGTGACCTCAATAGGACATTGCCAAAATGATAGTGAGACCAGGTCATAAAAATCACTGTGGCTCTTTCCTGTCCTCTCTAGGATCACTTGCTCTAGAGGAAGCTCCCATGTTGTGAGGACACTGAAACAGTCCTGCTCAGAGGTCTGCATACATGGTAAGGAACTGAGGCCTCCTGCCAACAGCCAGCACTGACCTGCCCAGCACCTGAGTGAGCCACCTTTGAAGCTGCTCTTCCATCCCTAGTCAAACTGTCACATCAGTGCAACCTCAGCCAACATCTTGACTGCAACCTGCTGAGAGGTCCTAAGCCAGAACCACCTGAATTCCTGCCCTTTGAAACCATGTGAGTTAATAAATATTTATTGTTACTGTAAACTGCTAAGTCTTGGGGTAATTTGTTACTCAGAAATAGGTAATGAACATAGCCATGATGCTGCTGCAGTGATTGCCATTCTGAGAGCTACATGGGAGACTGAAATGATCTACGTGGGAGCATGCACGGCAAACGAGATGCCTGTTTTCTCTCCTGAGAGAATGTTTCTGGAAATCCCACCATTTAGAGTCTCCAATACCCAACCTGGGATGGATCAAAACAAAACCAAGAGTTTGATTGATCTTGAGCTGCTTCAGGAATTGAAAATCAAAAATGGAAGAAATCATTTGAATTAAAAGTAGAAAAACATCAGATGTAGCAGTGGTCTAGGATCAGTGCGGCAGCCTGGGACACCGAGAGAGAGGCCATGCAGGCAGCACCAGGCCCACGGGGGTGCTGTCCAGCTCTTTCTCCTGTCACCAAATACTCTGCTCAGGTTTAGGCCCCTTCTTTTTTTTTTTTTGAGACAAAGCCTCAAGCTGTCCCCCTGGGTAGAGTGCCGTGGCATTACAGCTCACAGCAACCTCCAACTCCTGGGCTCAAGCGAGTCTCTTGTCTCCGCCTCCCAAGTAGCTGGGACCACAGGCGCCCACCACAACGCCTGGCTATTTTTGGTTGCAGC